>WEIT01004785.1:245600-276140 GCA_013389985.1 Dryoscopus gambensis
GTCCTGGGCCTGCCAGGCGCTCCCTGCTCTCCCCTCTAGGCTTCTCCCCCCGGGCACGGAGCCCCGCGGCACAGACCGGCCATGCCTCCCAAATTCAAGCGGCACCTGAACGACGACGAGGTGACGGGCTCGGTGAAGAGCGAGCGGGTGAGTGCCTGCCCTCTGGGGCACAGCGGGCGGGTGCTGGCCGCGGGGTGGCCGGGTCGGTGCCCTCGGTAGGGTCCCTTGGCCGGGTCTCGTGCTGCCGCAGCCTTCAGCCACGGGGCCCAGGAGCCCGGAGCGCTGTGACAGCGACATTCAGTCCGTGAGGGACTGTCCGAGCGCCAGCCCTGACCCGTGTGCCTCGAACCAGCTTCGTTACGGCTCTTTTGGGAACCTGTTGCGGCTCCTGTAGTCTGCATCTATGGCCATGAGCTCCCGGTGTGCTCCAGTCTCCTGCCCTTCCGCAGAGCCTGGCAGGGACACGTCCTGGCTCTCCTGCCCACGCTGGCTGAAGGACTTGAATGAAGTCACCCTGTGCTTTAGAGCTCATTTTTTGTCCTGTTACCACGGTTCCCTGACACTTGAGGCTTTGAATACAGATCACAGCAGTTGCCTCATTTGGACAGAGTGGTTTTAACCTGCTGGGGTCAGGCTGTGCTAAAACTCAGTTTAGGCTGTGGTCAGAAATGCTGCTGCAGCTCACGACAGCTGTCAGCGAGACGAGGAACCCGTGCTGCCAAGAGCAGTTTGCTCCTCCCTTGAGGGAAGCAGTGGCTGGAACTGTCGCATGGTCTGGCAGGTTTGCTTGAGTTGATTGAGAAAATGTGACAGGATGGAAATGTAGGTGAGCTCTAACATCAGAGCATCAGGCTTGCAGGTGGGAGCCCCAGTCTACACACAGGAAAGCAGCAACTGTTGGTACCCCAAGGACCATCTGCTGGGTCCCTGGGCCCACACCTTTTTACCGTGCCACCTCCCCCTCTTGATTGTTTTTAACCCTAAGCAGAAATGTTTTCCTCCAAAACATTCCGACTTCCATGGGGTTGCTCTTAAAAATCAGTTTTTGGATCATCTCATGGAGTGTAGTGGATCAGCAAAGGGGACCCCAAGGGAGCCCTTTGGGATGAAGCAGAGGAGCTGCCAGACCACTCTGCCCTCCAGCCCAGGGAACCCAGTGTGTTCCCTTGTGGTCATCCCTCTTACACCTGCTGCCATCAGATGCTGGGGAAACCACGTCCTTCAAATCCAGAGTGGATCTGATTTCCAGTGTGGATGGGACAGCCCAAGGCGGCTGTGGGTGATGCTGATGGTTTTGGGTGCAGGGCTGGGATTGTCCCTTGAGCAGAGAGGGCCTTCCTGCAGTCAGAGGATGCTGATTGCATCCTAAGGGCTGGAAATGTGTGTGTGAAATGCTGGTTGCTTACTGATGTGATTGTTTTTCTGTGTTTGCAGAGGAACCTGTTGGAGGAAGACTCAGATGAAGAGGAAGACTTCTTCTTGTGAGTTGGAATACAGTGTTGTACCTGCCTGCAGCTCTGAGACTGGGTGCTTGAGAATGAAAACTTCTGATTCCCTTTGGGATGATTTTCCAGAGCCTTGGCCTTGAGTGTGAATTAATAGGTGTGACCTTTTGTAAGAGTGAGATGTCCCACATATCCTAAGTCATGGGAGGGACTGATGGGAGGTATGAAAACAATCCTCCATGCACAAGGTGTTGGTTCTCTCCCGTGCATCTTTTGGGTCTGGTTTAAAAACATGTTTTCTTTGTACCTTCTGTTCTGATTGCTCTTTTCTGCCTGCAGGAGGGGGCCTTCTGGACCCAGATTTGGACCCAGGAATGACAAGATCAGGCAGTAAGTTGTTGTTCGTTAGTGTCACAGAGATAATAATTTATTCTGGCACTGTGAGCTCCTGCTGCTGTCTTATCACAGTATTTCTGTGTAGCTCATCATATGAACATTCCTTGTGCCTATGCTCTTCTAACTGACATGTCCTACCCCACGTGTGCCCAGCTAAAGGAAATCTCAGCTTTGATGCAGCCTATCAAGAAATTGTGTGTTGACAGAGGCAGAGGGATGAGATTACATCACAGTAGCTTATTGGAGTTTCTGAAGCCCTTGCTGTGTTCTGGTGGTGACATGTTCTGTGCTTTTGTGAGGCTCTTTCTCTCGAGCATTAACTCTGGATTTTAACCTTTCCTAGCACTGTTTTTTATTGTTTTGAGGCTTTTTAACCTCATCCTGTAACATGCTCCTTAATGTTTCAAGTAAGTAAGTGGTCAGGAACACACCAGGACCATGGCTTTTGGGCAGCAGCTGGTCCTCTGGCCACCACCAGATACAGGTGACCTGGAGATGAGCAGTGACTCAGTGGGGTCAAAGCAGCTGGAAAACAGGAAACCATTACAGCTAGAGGAGGAGTAGGGCAAGAAGGAAGGAGTGAACACTCTCTGCCCTTCTCCCATCGAGTCATTTCCTGGATGATGCTTGTTCAGGGCTCCAGTTTTTCCTGTCCTTTCCTGTGAGGGATATGGTGGTGGCACTTAATCAAAAGTGTGGGGATACTCAGACCCCTGGTCTGTGTTGCCCTGTTTCCTTTGCTGATCTCTGTGGAGCCAGGACAGAGATCTGTGTGGGGACTGATGCCTTGGCATTATCTAGACTGGGTCTTGTTTGCAGCCTGAGTGTGGGTCTTGATTAGGGATGTTTTCCATGCCAGGAAGAAGCCAGCACAGCTCTGGGATGACTCACTGCCACCATCAGCATTAGGCTGTGCTTGCCACGTTATCTTGAGGAGTGAAGGGCACTTGAGTTGCACAAGAGGCAGAGGGCAGGTGGCTGCTCCCTGAGTTTTCAGGGTGTCTGTTCCCTCCGGAGTGTGAGGGTGCTGTTGGTAGAGATGAACTGCCCCTTGGAGTAAGCCAGTGTGGATAGAGCCTCCCTTCTAGGGCATGGCCAGGCTGATCTGCAGTGAATGAGAAAGCTGAGAACTGGGTTTATGAGTGGGGTCTCATCTCCATAAAAAGGTAGAGATGGGGTAGTGTCTGTCCCTTCATCCTCCTCTGCTGGACAGCATCTGCAGTGTCTTCTGTGTTCCCTGTCGGTGGGAGAAAACAGGAGCTCTTCTCTTCCCACTGTCTTGGCCTGGCAGAACGGAGCACTGGCTTAGGTAGAGAATGGCACTGCACCTGTGCAAAGGAAGAAAAGTGAAAGAAGCATTTAGCTGGGAGCTGGTGGGTCCATAGGTGTGGTGTGACTAATGGCCCACACACGAGGCTTGCCCGTTGCCAGAGACTGCCGGGGTATAGTGGATGTGGCATGGAATATGTCCCTTGGGATACCAAGTGGCTGCATCTATGTAGTATGTAGAGCATCTATTACAAAACAGAATTTATTTTCTGCCCTCATCAGTGTTGATTGTTTTGTTTAATAGGCACTTACACCATGCAGTCATCACTCCTTGTCATGGAGATCATTATGAAGTTGCTGATCAGTTCAGCCCTTGTGCTGGAGGGATCAGTGCTTAGTCTCATAGTGAGTCACTTTTCTCTGTTTCAACAAAGAAAGGCTTGGGTTGCTGCTGAAAAGCTGTAAGGAAAAGACTTTTTAAGGAGGAATTTGAGCATTTGTAGAGCCGAGGCATAGCTGGGCAAAGCTAGAGAGGCCATGGCAGTATGGGGCTGGAGGAACAAGGTGTGAAGACGGGCATAAAAGGAAGAAGTGATGGAATTATGGGAGCAAAGGTGTGGAACATATTAAACGTGGGAGTCAAGACTGGAAAGTTTTCCCAGTTGTCCTTGGCAGGAAAGGGGGATTGTTGGGTCAGGGTGGAGTTGGCAGCAGAGACCCTGAAGGCCAGCTCAGCTGTAGGGAACACTGCAAACCTTGTTGGGGAAAGAGGTGAGTTACAGTCAGCAATAGTGACAGGAGGAAGTGTCAATCCCCTTTGAGCTGTGCTTTGTCCTGATGTGTCTGGAAGCTTCTTGGTTGGGGTGGACTCTCCTCTTGAGAGGTCACGTGGGATCTCTTTGGCTCCCTTTGAGACCACCCATCCCCAGGGTGGGCTGGAGCTGAAAGGCAGCTTTTACAGGGCTTTTAACCTTTTCCCCAAAGGTACAAAGAACAGGTAAGGGAGAGCTGATCTCCTTTCTCTGCCTTTGCTTCAAGGCTTTGGAAGAAGTGCTGAATGTGTGCATGAGAGCCTTTTCAAGGGAAGGTGGGATGTTCATCTTCCACCTGGATTTCTTTTATTTGGAAAAAGAGCTTCTCATCACAGACCATCTTTTCAAAAATTCTGCAAAAATCAGCCCCTTTTCTGTACTGCTTGACTCACTTTACTGCTGATGTTTGTGCTTTCAGGGAACTGTGCCATTAGGTTCTTGTTCATGCTGCTGCTGAAGCTCAGCACGGTGCTGGGGTTCCCTGGGAGCCTCTTGGTCTCTGTAAATCCCCCATTGTGCTGCTTGGGGTGGTCAGCATTCCCAGCCCCCAGGGTTTGACCCTGGTGGCTCTGTCTGGCTGCAGGCCCTGAGCAGGGGGAAGGTTTGGGGAGTGGATTGAACTCTTGAGGCAAGAGTTGACTGCAGCTTCCCAGGGCTCATTGCAGGTGCTTGGTTGTGCAGTGAACCCCAACCACAGTCCACACTTTCATCTGAGGGTGATACCAAGACCATGTTGATAGGCATCATTGTTGGATATAATCCTTTCAATGACTGAAAGGCTTCAGGGAAGCATAGACTGCTGTTTTCCTCACAGCTGGGACTAAGCAGCAACTTAAATCCAGGGATTTGTGGCATGGTTCAACACTGTTACCCTGTTGCTGAGAACAGCAGGGCTCTCTGCAAAGAGCTGTGCCTTGGGGAGTGCTGTGCAGCACTGGCCTCCTGCCTCTGTACTCTTCTACTGCCTTGGCTCTCCATCCTTATGCCTCTTCCCTGGGTGACTGCCACAACGAGGGGTGTTTGGGTGTAATTTGCACCAAAATACACACTATTAATATCACTGGGGTGGAAAACTGGAGTGTGTCATGCTGGCTGTAAACAGCCAGCTTGGAGACAAGCAGCAGCCTTGGGCAGCACATCCCATGGTGTGTGCACAGCCTGTTTACCATGTCTGGAGAATGTATCTCTCTTAGCTCAGCACCCTGACCAGCCCAGGCAGGTTTTCAGAACCTAACCCAGCGTGCCCAAAATGGAGAGGCTTATTCCTCCCACTCTGGAACAGCAAAGCACAAGAACAGAGGAGTCTAAAGCAAGCTGAGTGCCATTGGATCTCGTTGCTTTGATGGTGTATGCTTGCTGTCCTTGTTAAAAGCATCAGACTTGCAGTAATTAGGAAGAAAGAAGGTCATAGGAGACATATTTCATGCTTTTGTCTTGCTCCCTTTCCTGGCAGGTATTTATTCCACTTTATTTCTCTTGGAAATCTGGCAGGAGTAAAGCAAATGAAGTGTATGTGTCAAAAGCCCGTAGCTCCCCTCTTGCCAAATAAAACAAGAAAATATTTTCTTCTTGATGTGACTTGAGTTTCCTACCTCCAGCATGCCAAACTAGTGGGAATTTTAGAATTTGTTCTGAAGCTGGTGGGCTAATACACAGGCTGAGCATTTTTCAGCCTCCTCCTGGAGAGGCAGCAGTGGAGCAATGAAGGGTGGGAGAGAGCAGAAAGCAAGGGCTGGCTTAAGGTCAGGTTAAGGCGCTGTGTGGAGGTCTGAATTTCCCTGGCTTGGCCTCTTCCTTCCTGTTTTTTGCTTTGTTGTTTTGTTGGGTTTCTTTCCCAGGTTTCTCTTTTACATCAGATGCCAGATGGTACTGATTGTGCTACCCAAATGGATCTGTGTGCCATGGGAGTCAACACCTCAACATTTGTGGGAGTTTATAAGCCTTGATTTCTTTGTGCCTCCATTCTGTATCCGTGAAATGTTTTGTTGTCTTGGGGACATCTGACAGCTTGCCCAGGGTTTGGGCAGGTAGCAAGGGCCCTCAGCATTTTGCTGGCAGCTCAAATGAGAAGAGACAGGATGCTGAGAAGCAGCTTGGGCAGTAAGGGTCTGTGCTCCATAGGTCTCCCCCAAATGCTGTTATCCACCACAGCAGCTTGGAGTTACCAGCCCATTTTGCCTCCAACACACTGGGGTGTCCCAGGACTGCAGCAGCATCCCTTAAGGCTCTGACCTGCACTGGCAGGGATACAGGTGGTGTTGCATTGCTCTGCAAGTTCCTAGATGCACGGTAACCTTGCGTGCCCCCAGTTGTTAGTTGTACCAGGATAACTTGGTTACAAATCTGTTGTGGGAGGAAATCTCTCTCTTTTCAAGCCAGAAAATGATTTTTATAAACATTTACATATTGCAGATGTAGACTTCTGCGTGTGAAGCTGATGTTTAAGGGCTTAGAGGTTTTGCCAAATTGGCTCATCTGGGGTAGCAGATGTTTGTGCTTTTCCTCTTGCCCCAAGCTGTAGCTGCACTGCTGGCAGCTCCAAGCTGGGACTTGTTGTGCCAAGGTAAGGAAACCCCCTTGCAGAACATGCCTGCTTCTCACCCACTGCCCCAGCGATGGGCCATGGGGCTGTGTGTCCTGCGTGGGGTGGACACTTAGCTCCACAGGGCACTGCCATGTGTTTCCTGGGCAGCATCTGTCCGCGTCCTCAGTTCCACCTTCTGAGCTTTCCCAACAGCGGCAGCCACTCACCTCGTACTTTGTAAAACAAACAGTGGATCAGAACAGGCTCCTGGGCATGGGGCAGGTTCCTGCTGAGAGGTCTTCAGGATTATCTGTGCCCTTCCCCTCCAGATAAGGAGCTCCTGGCAGATGGCTCCCGTCAGCATGGAAGGCAGGAGCTGCCACCGCGTGGTGTGGGTGGGTTCAGAGAGATGCTGCTCCCATGGACTCTGTGACGCAGCAGAGAAGGCAGGTTCCTTTCTTATGGTGTCCTACATAAAGCAAATTTTTACATGTGCTGCTGGAGTCCAGCATGTGCCATATCACAACCTTTGACTAAGAAGTTGGTTTCAGAGGAGTTGCCTGGCTCTTCCAGCTCTGGAAGCCACAGTGCAGTGGTGCTACAAAGCTCCACCTGAAAGGCTAAGATGGGAAACCCCTTCATATTTAGAGATGTTGAGCTCTTCCTAGAGCTTTCTGGGGATAAAAATGCCTTTTAAATGACTATTCTCACCTATATTTGGAACAGTAAGTAAATCTGAGCAAGTGATGTGACCACTGTTGCTAGTTGCAGCTGCGTCTCATCAGCACAGATTTCTGCTGGGTGAGAGGCATGTAGCTGGTAGGAGAAATAGATCAGTGTGAACCCATGTCTCTAATTAATTAATTAATTAGAGGCATGGTGGCTAGGACAGAGCCCTGTTTCTGGTTCTGCAGTGCCCCACTGACTGGCCTTGAGTCTGTCTTGGCCCCAGTTTTGTGGGCCATGGGGGAGGGTACACTGTTTCTCTTTGGAGCTATTTCTGTTTTGTTGCCTCCAAGATCCTGCTGTTGCCGTTGGCTTTCTGGGAACGGTATGTCTCAAACAATGTATTGTTATTCCCCAGGCCTCAAGAAAATTCTTACTTCTATCCCCAGGAAAATAAATGTGTATCAGTTCCAAAATACAAACCAGAATGGAGCAGTATTTTTCCACCAGAAAAATTTTTCTCTCTTGCCAGTGTAGGTTTTTTCCCTGGAGTGAATAAATGCATTTTTAATAACCCTACGGGTGTGATTTAGGCTACTGCTCACTGAAGACTACCCACAGGGTTGCGTAACCTATGAGAAGATGAATTATAACTTGGTTTAGTTCATCTCAGTCCTTTCTTTGCTATCCTCTTGATGGCCTGGCAGAGTGGGTTTAATTTAGCAATCCAGTTCCTGGAGGAGGGAACTGATTTAATTTCACCCCAAGTTATTGAGAAAAGGTGTGGGATTCTTTGAAATGCAGAAAGATAAGGTATGGGATTTATACTTTTTTCCCCCCTTTGTGAGCTCTTCTGTAGCAGAGGTGCCCACCAACAGCAATTAGTGCTTTTTCATACTGCATTTGTATGTTAAAGGTGTTAGAGAGTGTGTCCCACTTCTGCTGACTTCCCAGTGCTCTCTCTGAGCCCCTTGGATTCCCTTGCTCTTCCTGGGATTGCTGGAGATCCACCCCATGCAATGCCATGCCTCTGGCTTTCTCTGCATCCCATCAACCTCTTTCCACTGTCGTGCCCTTTCATTTTTGTGGATGAGCTCTCAGATCTCATCAGGCTGGGCAGCTCTGGTGCTCAATTCTGCCTCTCACGCTGCCTTTGCTCTGCCCCAGTGTCCAGAACCAGGTGGATGAAGTCATCGATGTTATGCAGGAGAACATCACCAAGGTGATCGAAAGAGGCGAGCGGCTGGATGATCTTCAGGATAAATCAGGTGTGATGTGAAACACAGCTCTGCTGGCTCGGTCCCCTCAGTTCTTCCTGGCTGCTGGGCCAGGTTAATCTTGTTCAGTTCAGAAGGCACTTAATGACAGACTTGGGCTTACATTTCTGTCCTTCCTGGGAGTGCTGTTGCTCAGCCTTGGGCAGCAGATCTGACTTTCTGCTGACTGACTCTCCACCTTTACCTGCTGCTCTGTGGAGAGGCATTAGTTTGGAGGTGTCTTTTCTGGGATCTAGTTGGTCCTTCAAGCAGAGGTAGATGGGTCTGTCTTCTGGCACTGTCCACAGGCTTGCAGAGCAAGTTCCTGTCTTCAGAGTGCAGCCAGTACAAAGGGAGCACAGTGGGACTTGTCTGTGTGCTCTGGTGAAGGGTGTCACGTTCACCCTGCTGTGGCTTTGGTGAGTCATGCTGTGGTTGGGTCTTTCACTGCATAAAACTCAGTGGAGTTAGAACAAGTGAGTGGGTGCTCTGACAGGGTGTGCACCACTGAATTGACTCTTTTCTTTCCTTTAATAGACAGTTTATCAGACAATGCAGCAGCTTTTAGCAAAAGAGCCAAGCATCTCCGGAGACAGATGTGGTGGCGAGACTGTAAGGTGAGTGAGAAGGGGAACGGGCAGGGCTGGGTTTGTGGAAGGGTGGTTACCTGCCTGCCCCGGGAGGAGATGGAGAAGTTCTGCTTCCTAGCTGAAAAGATGCTGGGAGGCAAAGGCCTCCTTTCAGGTCAAAGCACCTACTCCTGGCACCCTGTGTAACGTGCCTGTGTGCTCCTCTTGCAGATGAAGGCGATCATAGCGATGGTGGTGGTCATTCTCCTGCTCGTGATCATTGGTGAGTAGCTCCACATCACCCCAGCCATGTCTGGCATGGACATATTTGTGGCACTCCATGCTGTGAGTGACCCCATGGTGCTCTTGTCCCTGGGGGAAAGCACCTGAGCCACTCCATGGACTCCAGTCTGCCTTAAGTCATCATAAGGGGTGCCTGTAGAGCATTCTGTGCTGCTTTTCTGCAAGGCTTAAAGGTGCACGCGGAGGAGCAGGCTCAAACCAAGTCCTGTGCACTGTGACCAAAGAAAGCCAGCAGTGCCCTGCCAACCTTATATTGACCCAGGGCTGGCACTGACTGATCCCAAGGCTGGTGGGAGTCAATGCTAAAGTTTCAGGCTAGAGCAATGTCTTCCAAAAGCATGTCTACATATATCAGCCATGTTGCAATGAGCCTGCTGTCTACAAATGCCCTTCCCCAAAGTTGATGGACTGCTTCATTTCCATCAAGTAGCTGTTATGGCTTTGCTATTGGTCCCTTCCCATGCCGTCTGCCTTTCCTGGAGCTTACCAGAGCAGAGATGTCACTGCTTTTCCTACCAAACAGCTCATAATGACCAGAGCATGTTTCTTCCAGGCAGAAATAATTGATCCCTTTGCCTGCAGAATGACATGCTCCAGGGATCCAGGCAGCCCAGCATGGCAGTGCAGCTCTTCCGTGCCACTGGGTCTGGAGGGTTTTCCTCCCACTGAAGTGTTCAGGGGCAGCTCTGTAACTGTTCTAGTTCCTTCAGCAAAGCCCTTGTAGCCTGTTCTCCTTCTAACATACAGCCTGCAGTGGGAGAGCCAGGGCTGGCAACAGGGTTGAGAGAGAAAGCCTGATGGAAAATCCCATCTGGTTTAGTTTTGGGAAGCTGGAAGGAGATGAAGGTAGCAGGATATGTTGTCTAGCATGTGTGCAGACAGCTAGACAGATTGCTTTAGCTTGAGGCTGGGAACACACTTTTGCTTGCAGCTGCAGGGCGTTTGTCACTACAGAAATGGGAGGACTCCCTGGCAGGGGTGGATGTGTGGTGAGGGCTTCTTTCTTTGTGTTTTCCAGTCCCCGTAGTCCTGAAGTACCATTCCTGACGGGGCAGCTGGAGGCTTCGGGGGAGCTGCCTCTGGGAGAACCAAACTGCTGTGTAATTTAAGTGAGATATCTGTATATAGCTTTGAAGTTGTTTTTTCTCCTGGGAGCAGGAGGTGGTGGCAAGCAGCCAGTTCTAACGGAGCGTTTTTAAGAACTACCAAACAACCCTTTTCCAGTCCAGTACCTGTTCCTGCTGTCAGACTTTTTTTTTTATAACACAAGATTCGGATCCCAAACCGACTGTTTTGTGGAATTGTGGGTCTCTGGTTTGGAGCTGGCTACTTGCCCCTACAGTCTATCTGTATATATGGTTGAGTTGTAATAATAATAATAATTATAATATTGATAATATGGTCTGCGCAGCTCCCTACTGCCTGCTGTGGAAGGCAGAGGGGACTCTGTCCTTGAATCAGAGAAAAGGAGGGGATAAATGTCTGAAGGGAAACATACCAATATATTATAGAGAACTGATTATTTTGAGGACAACTGCAAGGGTGTTGTTTTTCTCTTGTTCAAAAAAAGAAAAAAAAGCAAAGAGAAAAATTGAAATTAGGTTTTACAATCCAGAAGACTTTCTGGTCCTGCCATGGGAATGCACAAGCTCAGTGTTCTCAGTATTGCTGCTTACAGCTGTGACTAAAGACATTCCAGTAAACCTATTTTTGACTGTACATGTGGAATTTCTGCACGTCTTCATAACGTTTTGGAGGACATTTGGGGCTCTCCAAGGCTGGGAGTCCCTGTTTCTGTGTTTCCTTAACCAAAAGTAAGAAGTGTGTATAAAACCCAGCAAGTAGCATGATTATATAAAGACACAGCAGGAGAACAATTCTCTTGACACGTATCCACAGAACAAGCCCACTTCATATTCAGAGCCCTTGACAATGATGTGGTCCTGAATGCCAGACTCTGCTTCCTTGTGATGCAGTGGGGTGGGGATTATTCCCAGACACAGTTGCTGGGGTGCTTGGGGAGCTGTAGGGACCCCTGTGCTGGACTGAACACAGGAACTGAGCTCCTCCATCCATGGGTAGGACTGTGGTGTTTGGCTGTTTCCAGCCTTCGTCTCAAGTGATAGTGGTGTTTCTTTCAGCCCTTTATTTTTGGGACCCTTCTTTCCAGCCCTGAGCCTGGCACCTTAGCTGAGCCAAGCTCTTCTGGTTCTCTTTTTGGTCTTTTCTGATAAGAGAAGTGTTGTCCTGCTAAGCACATGTTTGAAATAGTACTGGAGAGGGGAAATGGTGCCCCAGAGAATTTCCAGTGCCGTGTCCCAGCTTTCTCTTCTGACTCTGCCCTCAGGACCTTGTACAGTTTCCACCTGAGTGCTGCCCCACGCAGAGAAGGGGATTAGGAATGAGCACAGCAGGCTATAGGGCTGGATGTGATTACAAGCTTTCTTGCCCAGCTGGAATATAAATAGGGCTTTTCCCCTCTGTGAGACCTAAACTCTCCAGACGGGAATCAGAAAGCCAAGCTGGGCCTTTCCTCCTGAAGTATAGGGTGGTTTTAACATCATAAACTCAGTGGAAGGGACAAAAGTCATCCTGCCTGTGCCTTTGGCTACTCTCTGCCTGCAAGGGATCAAGAAGGTGGATGAAGAGGGACTGTGTTTGTCTCCAGGGGGGCTGCAGATCTCACTGAGCTGTTTGGTACTGTGTCCTGCCAACTGGAAAGTGAGTTAATTCACTCCAGCTGCTGCAGAGTCCTGCCAGTGCCTCTGCCTTTCTCTCCCAGCCCAGTCTTGCCTTTGCTGCTGCTTGCTGCAGCTGCCACCCACAGCAGGACCTTGGTGCCACGGGAGTGCATGAGGGCCTCAGATCCCTGCTGGCACCAGGTCTGAGCAAGAGAAGCCGTTTTGAAGTTGCTTGCTGGAGGCAAAGCCTGGCTTTAAGCTGGGCTGAGGGCCTTGGCAAGTGGGTGCTGGCAGGATGAAGTCTGGGCCAAGCCCACCCCCCGCAGCTGAGCACAGCCAGCAAGCTCTTGCCCTGGGAAAGCTGGAATTCCTCGACTTTGATGGAGGGGTTGTGCAGCATTCCCATGAGGCTAGGGTGCAAATGGTTGTACCCAGGATGCAGGGCAGGGAAAGCTGCCACAACCACAGCCATCAGTGCACTGCCCTGAGTTGTCAGAATTGGGTATTTGTCAGTTTTAGGTTCGAGTCACTCAGTGCTGGGGCTGTCCTGAGTGCAGACCTTCCCAAAGGACAACTGTGGCTGTGAGAGGCTCCACCAGCTGCAAACCAACAGTCCTGGTCAGAAACTTCGCAGTAACAGAATTTACAAAGAAACAACTTTTAGAGATTTTTTTTTTCCCTCCCAAGGCTGGAAAGACCATTAGCAATGTCTGGTCTTGGGTGGTACAGAGCAGTCCTCCGTATATTCCTTTGATACTGTGGCTTCATATTGCAGCCTGTGCTGTCGCCCCCGGGACTGGTGGCAGGGAGAACTGCAGTCAGCAGAAGGGGCTGTTGTTTCCAGCAGCGTCTGCATGCTTGGGGATTGGTTTTCACTTGGGCAATGTTATGAAGGAGATTCTACAACAAAAACAACTCCTTCACCCAAGCTTTGGGTCTGTTTTACCCATTCCTGCTTTGTGCAGAGGACAGACCATCAGCTGCTGTTTTCCACATGATTGTTTTTGTACAGGAATGGCATCTTCTGGCTGTAGTGGTGCATTCCTGCTCCCGGGATTGGTGTGAGCCCATGATGTGACCCCGGGGTCCCCATGCCTGAGGGAAGGGGGAATGCAGGGGTGTGACACAGGTGGGTAGAGGCCTCCTGGCTCTGTCAGCTGGGCAGCCCAGAGGGAAAGAAGTCCCTCCTGAGGAGTCCCCTTGCAAAGCAGGAGCCTTGGCAGGGTCTGGCAGTGAGGAGGGGGCTGAGGACACGGTGGGAGAGCTCCTGGGACCCTGCTGCTGGTCCTTCACAGGGCCCTGCTCCCCACCAGCGCTGAGCTGCACTGACCTGTTCTTCTAGGGCTCCACACTGGGCCCCACGGATGTAACTCTTGACTCGAGGCCTGGAGTTTTTGCTACAGCCGCCAGCTGGTCCTGCATTTACCCGAGCTGTAGGGCAGGGAGAGCTGCCAAAGCCATCAGTGCACTGCCCTGAGGTGGTCGAATTGGGGGTTGAGTCCTTCAGTGCTGGGGTTGTCCTGAGCACAGACGTTCCCAAGGGACAGGTCTGGCTGTGAGAGGCAGCCCCAGCGGCAAACCAGCAAGGATGCAACTTGATCGCTCCGACACAGGAAACCTGATGACTGCGCAGAGACAGAAGTCGGGGGAAGAACAGCAATAGAGCTTGGAGCACAATCCCCTGCCCGATTCCCCAACTACATCTGATTCTACTTCAGGGAAAACAGCGCGGGATGCAAAGCCCGGGGCTGTAAGCACGGCCCGGGGCCGTGAGGAGGGCAGGTTGCCAGGACGACGCGATCCGCCCTGCCCTCCGCGCGCCGTGACAGGCAACGCCAAGAAGCTGGAGGAGGTGAGGGCGGCGGGACCGGGGCCTGGCCAGCGGCTTTGTCTCCCTCCCTCCCTTTTCATTCCCTTCTCCCTGCGCAGGTCACGCAGATCCTCGGGGACTCCTCTCCCTACACGCTGGTGGCGAAGAAGATTGACCGTAAGTTATTGGCGGGGGGCNGGGCGATGCGGCAGCTCGTCCCGTCCCGGCCGTCTACTCAGCACTGATCCCTGTGTCCGCAGTGCCCGAGTACCAGGGGGAGCCAGATGAGATCTCCGTGCAGAAATGCCGTGAAGCCGCCCGGCAGGTCATTCACTCTCTCCCTTTTCCCGGCGGGATGGGTTTAGAGGGACCCAGACAGGGACACTGAGGCATCCAGACCGGCCCCGGGGAAAGCCAGGGACACATCCGGCCCGACCTGGCCTCGCTGCACTTACATCACCGGGCTGTTCTGGTTTATGCCGGATGATGGTGAATCTCGTTGATGACACCGAGCTTTGGCAGTCCTGCTGCTGTGTCCCTCGAGCAGCAGGAAGTCATGGAAGATCCTTCACTCCAGCCCCGGTGGCTGCAAGACAAAGAGTTTTCTGTCTCCTGAACATTCCGGAGCTGTCTCTGGGATGGGTGTCCTAAATGAACCAAGTGAGGGCTGAGACTCGAGAAGAATGCAGGCATGCCTCCGGGACACAGGCTTTCCCTTTCCTTGTCCTGCCAGTCCTGTCCCCCAGGAGGGCAGGGAGTGTTCAGCACTGCTCATTTTCCTCCATATGAAACCTTCCCTGCTGTTGTTCAGCCTCTCTGGCCTGCCTGGGGAGAGCTTGGGGTTTGATTGTGTCTGTCTGGTGTGGGTTGCCTTTGAAGTGAAGATTGCACTTGAGGTCAAGTGGAAACACGAGGATAGGATAGAGCAAGGGGATGGGTTTGGAGGCAGTGCCTTCCTTTAGGTCTAATGTTTTCCTTCTCTTGAGATTTCACTGTAGGTTCAGGGACCTGTTATAGTAGAGGACACCTGCTTGTGCTTCAATGCCCTGGGGGGCCTGCCAGGACCCTACATGTAAGTAGGAGGGAAGTTGTTTCCCCTTTCATGTGCCAGAGTTAGGAGCACAGGCAGGCAGGGTGGGCTCCACACTGCAGGAGCAGCAGGGTCAGGGAGGCGATTGCTGGTGTGTGCCCGGATCTTCACCCTGCACCCCAGGGGCTGGACTGAAATCCTTGAGCCCTGCTGTACGTCACAGAGCAGGATGGAAGAGACACTTGGATTGTTGGCTCTGACTCCCAATCTGTGGTGCCTGTTCTGGCAGCTTGAGAACCTGTCCACACAGCAGGCTCTGTGTAATAAAGGCACCAAGCCTTCCAGCAGCACTCTGGGATGAGTGCCCCACAGGTTCTCATAGGGACAGCTTTAATGCAGAAGATAACAAAGTTATTATATTACAGTGGAACTCCTCTAGTAAAATACTGCCTTAGCTCCTGACGTTAACTTCAAATGTGATTAATTCTTCCAGACTATCTCTGCTGCACTAAGCAGACATAAAAGCTTTTTATTACAGAATAGAATGGAATATCCTGAGCTGGAAGCAGCCACAAGGATCATCAATTCCAAATCCTGGCCCTGCCCAGGACAGCCCCAAGATTCTCACTATGTGCCTGGGAGTGTTGTCCAAACACTTCTTGAACTCTGGCAGGCATGGGGCTGTGACCAAGTCAGCACCACAGCTCAGTGTAAAAAGTGAACAATTTGTGTTGAGAGATGTATTTTGGCAAGTCAGTGCTCAGGAGTGAGAACTGTGTTATTTACATGGGCCCCAGGACTGCAGTAAATTAAATACTCCACTGTGTCCCCTTCAGCCTAAGAGCTAAGTCTGTCCTTTCTTGTACGTAGTTCAGAATGAGGTGATATGACAGCAAAATGAAGAGGGATTCAAAGACCTATGAAAATATAGGCAACATTGTTTCAAGGATGCCTGTATTTCTGAGAGATAATAGTACAAATTAATCTTCCCTCTTTCCTTCCTTTTCAGAAAATGGTTCCTGGAGAAACTTAAGCCAGAAGGTACTGCCCTCATGTTACTGCTCTGTGTGTAACGCACTCCTTTGCCCCTGAAGTGGCTCCCTGCCCATGCTGGGGGAACCAACAGGTTCCTTGAGCCTGTTCTGTGCCCTCCTTCCTAGGATGTTGTTTTCCTCAGCAGCTTCATCCCTGGATTCCCAGACTCCTGCCTCTGCAGGCTGCTAGCAGGGCTCATGGGAGCATCTTGTTTGTCCTCACTGGGACCTGGAAAACCTCCCGCTCCCTGTGGCTTCAGTGCAAGCCCCTCTCCACTAATGCTCCCCTCCCCTGGTGTGCAGTGACTGCCTTGATCCCGCAGTTCAGAGTGTGACTGCAAATCCTGTGCTGATCTCATTAACATGAGCATTAATCACATTAAATCACCGTGGGCTTTAGCCCTCTCTGGTGCTGCATGCTCAGTTGTTTGCTCTCCCAAATTCATAGCAGGGCTGTGCAGCTCACACTGTGAGATGAGATCAGAGGCTCTGGCTTCAGTCACAGCAGGAATCCTGCCAAGAACATGCTGGTGCCTGAGCTTTGTCACCCCCTGTGGTGGTTGGGAATGCGATGCGGAGTGCTGCCTCCATCCATCCCTGCCTAGGTGGGTGTGTTGCGTTCCCAGGGAGCAGCAGTAACTCCAGGATCCCTTCTGTGTCCCTCAGGCCTGTACAAGCTGCTGGCTGGCTTTGAAGACAAGTCTGCCTACGCACTCTGCACCTTCGCCTTCAGTAGCGGGAACCCAGAGGAGCCAGTGAAGCTCTTCAAAGGCCAGACCCATGTAGGTGCTGTGTGCCTGGGGAAGGCAACGTGCTGAGGGAGGGGGGCTGTGATGTGAATTTCATAGCAGCACTGGCTCTGCTGAGGACCATTTTGATGGCCTCTGGGTCGCTGAATGCCTTTGGAGCTTCTCTGTGTTGGGAACAGGCTTAGGGAGAGCGCAGCTGGCGGGAGGTGGGTGCTGAAGGTGCAGCCCTTTGCGCAGTGGTGCTTCCTGAACTCTGCACGTTTCCTCAGTCTCTTCAGCCCCCCATCTCCCTCCGACAGGGCTGTATTCAAGTACAGTTGTTTAGCTCCGTTATTTGGAGATGTCAAAGCACTGTCAACATAGGGCAGTGTGAGTTTGGAGCTGGTAATTTTGGTCACATCCTGGGGAGGAGCTGGGAAGGGGAACAGCACCATGCAGAGCCTTTGGTGGCTGCAGTATGAGCTATGGCTGTGTCTCTCGGTCTCTTCAGTCCATGTTTGAAATGTGACTGCAAGGGAAGTGCTGTGAAACCACAGCTTAAGGGCCTTCTTTGCTTTCTCATGGCAGGGGCTGATAGTGGAGCCCAGAGGCCCTCGGGATTTTGGCTGGGATCCCTGCTTTCAGCCAGATGGCTACAACCAGACGTAAGTGGTGTTTTATCTACAGCTCTTTATGTAAGGCAAACCTTGGTCAAGGGTGTCACGAGGAACTTGCTTATGAGGAAGGGCATCAGGGAGAAACATCCTCCTGGATCTGAATGCGGTGGGTTACAGGGAGACCCTGGATTGGGATGGGGATTGTTGGCTGTGCCATTGTGTCACTGCAGATGCCCCACTGAGCCAGGCAGGGAGGCAGCGGGCAGAGGGGGAGCTCTCGGTGCCCGGGGGATGTGCTGTGGTGTCTCTGCTACTGAGACTTGTGGTTTCTCTCCCCTGCAGCTACGCTGAATTGCCCAAGGCAGTGAAGAACTCCATCTCACACCGGTACAGGGCGCTGAGCGAGCTCTCCGCCTTCTTTCTTCAGAGCGACTCGACAGAGCCCTGCCCCGGCCCCAGCTAGTGCCCGAGCTGTGGGCACGCCTTGTTCACACAACCACCGAATTACTGGGGTTGGAAAGGCCCTCTGGAGATCACCTAGTCCAACCCTCCTGCCAAGGCAGGTATTGTCCATGTCAGACGCAGCCCCGGCAGAGCTTCTCTCCGCTGCGGGATGCCATTAAAGCTGCTCCTTTTGAACCCACCGCTACCTCGTCCACCGCTCTTTTTGTTGCTTCGGTAGTGCCGCAGAGCCCCGCCGGCCTGGGCCGTTGAAGCTGCGCGTTTGTGCCTCAGGGGCGGCTCCGGCCCGGGCGGTCCGCGCCGCGCTTTCTGCCGGGAGTCCCAGAGCAGAGTGCCGACCCCGGTACGCTCCCACGCTCCAGGGCACCGGCACCGGCACCGGCACCGGCACCGGCCGGGGGCNGGGGCCCGGGGCCCGGCCCGCCTGGCCATGGAGCTGCTGCCCCGCAGCCCCGGCGAGTTCGGCTCCGCCCGCTACTGGGACCGCTTCTTCCGCCAGCGCGGGCAGCGCCCCTTCGAGTGGTACGGGGCCTTCCCGGAGCTCTGCCCCGTCCTGCACAAGTATGTGCGGCCCCGCGACAAGGTGAGCCCCGGCTGGTACGCAGCGCTGTGTGCCTGGGACGAGTGGCCTCCGGGCTCCTCCTGCGCGGCGAACTCTCGGGTGGCCTTATCGCTGTCTACGACTACCTGAACGGAGGTTGTAGCCAGGTGGGGATCGGCCTCATCGCCCGGGCCACCAGCGACCGGATGAGAGGACACAATTTTAAGCTACGTTAGGGGAAGTTTAGGTTGCACAGTAGAAAGAATTTCTTTAGAGTAAGGGTGTTCAGACATTGGAATGGACTGCCTAGAGAGGTGGTGGAGGCACCGTCCCTGGAGAGAATGGACGTTTAAGGAGAGAATGGACGTTGCACTTGGTGCCATGGTCTGGTTCACAAGGTGTTTGGTCATAAGTTTGACTCAATGATCCCAGGGGTCTTTTCCAACCAAATTGATTCTGTGTGATTCTGTATGTGAGTTCTGTGCTGCTGTGTCCCACCATAAACAGCCACCGTGCACTGACACAATGTGAAGCCCCCAGTGTGCTGTAGCAAGAGGACAGGAGAGACCCACAGGCTGGGGACCTCTGGGGGTTAAAACACCCAGGTCATCCCCAAAAGACATGCAGCAGAAACATCACTTCTGTGTCTATGGGACTTTTCTCTATGGAGATGTTGTCATGGGCCCCAGAGACTGGGTTTGCAGGCCCTGTGGGTATGGTTTTCATGGAGGGCTCCTAGACATGTCTGGTATTCACTCATAAAATGCTTTGTGGGCTGTTTCCAGGGTGTTCTCACCATCATACTGCTCTTGTGCCACTCCCCAGGTCCTAGTGGTGGGCTGTGGGAACTCAGAGCTGAGCGAGCAGATGTACGATGTGGGAATGTGCAAGGACATCGTCAACATCGACATCAGCGAGGCCGTGATCCGCCAGATGCAGGAGCGCAGTGGGAGCACGAGGCCGAAGATGAGCTACCTGCTGATGGACATGCTCCAGATGGACTTCCCTGATGCCCACTTCCAAGTGGTCCTGGACAAAGGCACGCTGGATGCCCTCCTCACTGATGAAGAGGAGGCCACTATAGCCAAGGTGGACCAGATGTTTGCTGAGATCAGCCGGGTGCTGCAGGTAGGAGGGCGCTACCTCTGCGTCTCCTTGGCTCAAGCCCACGTGCTGAAGAAAGCCGTGGAATATTTCTCCCAGGAAGGCTGGGTCGTGCGTGTCCATCAGGTGGCCAGCAGCGGGGACAAGCAGCAGTTTGTCCTACCGGTCTTTGTGTATGTCATGACAAAGTTCAGGAAGATCCCTGGCTCGGCACCACAGATCCTGGAGATCTGTCCCGAGGAGCAGAAGCCAATGCGGATGGAGAGCGCGGAGCGGCTGGTGGCAGCAGTGAAGGACAGGCAGCATTATGCTCTGCTCTGCAGCCAGATAAGCAAAACCCCCTGCAGAGAACAGGTTTCCTTGGATCTGTGTGACAAAGAGAGTGGGAAGCCTCGCTACACGCTGCATGTGGTCGACAGCCCCTCGGTGAAACATTCCCGGGACAATCACTTTGCCATCTTCATCAGTGAGTACGGCCTGTCCAGGCTGCAGTGGGGTGGTGTCCTGGCCAGGGTCTGCAAAACAGCCAGCCCTTCAGGGCCTGTTGAATTTGGGGCTGGAGAGGGAAATAACCCACGTGTGCGGGGTTCGGTTGATGTTTTAGTCCTGGCTTTGTGGTGGGGTATATGTTTGCCTGGTGGTGCAAGCAGAGATCTGGCACAGAGCTTGTTGGCTGCATCTCCCCGCAGAGGGACACTGCCTGCCGCGCCTCCAAGCTGGCATTCCTGCCTTGATGCTGGTGACAGCCAACTTAGCACACTGCAGCTGGAAAGGCATCGCTGCTCTGTGTGGGCATCCTGGCTTGCAGGGCCAGACTTCTGGGGCTTCGCTTGGCTTTTGTGCCTGCACCTCACAGGGATGTGTCGGCCTCTGCCAGCAGCACTGTTCTCTCCCTGCATGCCTGCAAAGCTGGGGCTTAGCACAGGCTGGAGACAGGTCAGGAGCCTGTTGGACACCCTCTTCTAATGAGGTGTGGCTTTTCCAGCTTCCTGCATGAGCCTGCCCAAAACAGGGGAGGTCCTGGCTCTCTTGATGGTTGCAGTGCACGGCTCTAGTCAAGCAGCAATACCTCCCTGAGATGTCTTGCCATTCCCTGTGGCTCCTCCCTTGGAGGCCCAGACTGATGGCAGCCCCTTCTGCAGTCCCACAGGGCAGAGAAACCGAGTGGCTCTTTGGGACGGAGGAAGGGCGGAGGCAGCTGGCGGCCAGTGCGGGCTTCGGGCGCCTGCTCACGGTGGCCCTGCACAGGGAGCAGCACTACGAGGGCATGGCCGGTATCCAGGCGGAGCTGTCAGGGAAGGTGATGGAGCTGGCCCCGCCGGGCCTCCCTGCCCGGCAGCAGGTGAGCCCCCACTGCCCGGTCCCCTGGCTGGGCTTCCCAAAATCAGGGCCGGGCTGGCTCTCTGCCAGCAGGGAAGCCCTCCTCTCCAAGGGAGAGCAAGCTGCAAGGTGTGAGCTGGATGCCTTGGTGGACAGGGGATGGGCCTCTGGTGCAGCTTCTCTCAGTTTTCCCTCCAGCTGTCTGCCTTTGCTTGGAGGCAGGATTTGAGGTGCTTGTGTGGCAGGATTCAGTATGAAGTCCTTGCCCTCCAAAACCCAGTATCCCAAGAAAAGCAGAGATCTTGAAACCCTGAGAGCATCCAGCCCCTTCTTAATCCTGGCTTTAACTTCTGTTCCTTCTGTCTCTTCGTTCCTGCCCCAACTCCACACAACTGAGCTCTTGCAAAAAATCTTGATGTGTTTGCTCCCTGTATTCCCTGTGTTGGGAGTGAATCTGGTGCAGGTCCCCAGCTCTCCTGTGGCATCCCACTGCTCCTCTATTGTGTCTGCTGTGTCCTGCCTCTGTAGCCATAGTTAGGACAATGAGAATGCCACGCTCTGTTCCTGTAGCCTTTCCTCCTTCCCAGCAGCCCGTGTCCTCCCTGCAGGTGCCCTTCCTGTCTGTGGGAGGGGACATCGGGGTGCGGATGGTGCGGCACTGTGACACCAGCCCCCTGAGTGGGGAGTACGTCGTGGAGGACGTGAAAGGAGATGGCAGCTGCTACTTCCGCCGCCTCATCTTCCTCTGCAACAGGAACGTGGTGCAGTCAGAGGCTCGGCTCCTGGCTCCCACACCTCTCCCAGGTACATGGGGCAGCTGGGAAAAGGCAGGGGCTGATTTTTTGGGGTGACAGAAAGTGAGAGCAGGTAAGGTAAAAGGAAGGTAAAAGTCCTGCTGGGACCTGCCTGTCTTGTCCCAGAGCAGCTCTGGGAGTGTTTTTACATCGTGGGTAGGAGAGGGCTGGGGGTGACTAGTCCCCAGAAAGCACTCCCATCTCCCACCTTGCCTTACAGGCCAATGTCTTGTGTC
Source organism: Dryoscopus gambensis (assembly GCA_013389985.1). Lineage (NCBI taxonomy): Eukaryota > Metazoa > Chordata > Aves > Passeriformes > Malaconotidae > Dryoscopus > Dryoscopus gambensis. The sequence goes on from WEIT01004785.1 coordinate 267,198, forward strand.
ATTCAGGCCAGAAGAAGCGGAGGAAGGATAAGAAGAAACCCAGCCCCGCTGAGCCACCTGGAGCCATCGACAGGAGCTACCTGTGCTGTGAGCACCACAAGGCCATGGTTGCGGGGCTCTGCCTGCTGGGGGGCCCCGACGCCCTCCCAGGTGACGAGGCCGGCAGTGGGAGGCTGTGCTGGGGGCAGGTGCGCGTGCGTCCCCGTGCCACAGCCCCTTGGGGGAAGGCTCTTTCAGCCAAGGTGCCCCATGCAGCCTTCCCAAAGCGGTTTGGGGACGGTGGGCGGGATGAGCAGTGGGATTATGGCATCCTGGTGGCTCACTGGGTGCTCTTGGTTGGCAGGAGAGCTGGCAGTGCTGGTGGTGGGGCTCGGCGGGGGCAGCCTGCCCCTCTTCGTCCATGATTACTTCTCGCAGGCCCGTGTGGCCGTGGTGGAGATCGACCCCTCCATGCTAGAAGTGGCCACACACTGGTTCGGCTTCTCTCAGGGCGACCGGATGCAAGTGCACATCTCTGATGGCCTGGACTACGTGGCCAAGCTGGCAGCTGAAGGTACCATCTCGCAGAGCATTCCGGGTGCCCCATCGAGCCCAGTGGGTGACACGCTGGGGAGCAGAGTCCTGGGCTGTTGTCACCACTTTCTGCTTCTTCCTGCCTATCCCCTACTGTGTGTCATAATCTCCAGCCTCAGCAGGTCTCTGCAGCTCACAGCCTGTCCATGCCAGCCTGTGTAGAGGACCTTAGATTTGTTGCCTCCCCCAGCACCAAGGGCTTGTCAAGAGAAACCCCAGCAGAGAAGACCCATAACATGGCAGAAGGGGTGTCTTAACCATCCCATTTGTTGCCTTCCCACCACATGGGTGGCTCACCTCTGTCCCATAGGATAACAACTGTCTGTGCTTCCTCCTGCAGCACCAGCCCAGTACGATGCCGTCATGTTCGATGTGGACAGCAAAGACCTCACGGTGGGGATGAGCTGCCCACCCCCAGCCTTTGTGGAAAAGCCATTCCTGCAGAAAGTTAAAAGCATCCTCAAGCCAGAAGGTAGGAGGGGAGATCTGGCCATGTCCTCGTAACCAGGCTGACCAGTTCTGTGTGAAGTTGGGGCTGTGCCGCCGTTTCACATCCTGGAGAGAAGTGGCCACAGCCAGGATTGCTGCATGGCATCCACTTCTCCTGGTGGGTCCCGTATCTGGGTGTTTCAGTGGGCATTGTGACAGCAGGCTGGAGTGGGTGGCCTGCAGTGCTGCTGGGTCAGGCAGGCTGAGACATCCTGGGGGGACAGCAGAGGTTTCTGGAAGCAGAAGGTGCAGGAGGTACCTGAGAACAGATCTTGTGGTCTCCCACGACCGGTGTGGCAGCAGGGATGTGGAGCAGGGCCAGGGGGATGCTGATACTCCTTGTGCTGCCGTGAGGGAGACGTTTGCACCAGGGTGACACCGATCCAGCCGTGTTCCTGCAGGGAGCAGGGTGGTGTATGCAAGCTGGTTCAACTCCCTTCCCTCTCGCCCTGCTGCAGGAGTCTTTGTGCTCAACTTGGTGTGCCGTGACACCCGGCTGAAGGAGTCTGTCCTGGCCACCCTCAGGGACGTCTTCCCGCTGCTCTACACGCGCCGCATCAAAGGGGAAGTCAACGAGATCCTGTTCTGCCAGCCCAGCCCCGAGGGCCGGTGCGATGCCGCAGAGCTGGGAGCGCGGGCGCGGGCGCTGGAGGGGGCCCTGCGGCAGCCCGGGCGGCCCTGGGACAGCTCGTACGTGCTGGCAGACATGCTGCAGGCCGTGCACATCCTCTGAGGGGGACTCTGATGCTGCTCCAGCACAGTGGTCCTCCTGTGGGGGCTGTGGCCCCACAACAGGGTGCCTGCGGCTGGGACTGCTGCCCTGTGGGGGGCCAATGCTGGCCTGGGCCTGCTGGAAGGATGGGACTGGCACGGGAAGGTGCTTCTTGCAGCTTGGTTCCCAAGGAAGGGGTCCAGCACCACGGAGGGCTATACAGCCCAAGGGGCAGCGTTGAGCTGGTGGAGGGGAGGAAGGTGTTGTGGGACTGGCAGGACTGTGGGTTTGGGTGTGTCCTCATTGCTTTCCCACTTTGGTAAAAACATCCCTTCGACTCTCCTTCCCCTTCAGCACAGCTCCTTCCTTCTGATGGTGCCTCTTCCTGCATCTCCAGCATTCCTGGTCTCTCTGCAGAGCCCCAGCCCCTCTCCAAGCCTGGTTGTGGATGTGTGTGGGTGGGCTGCGAGCTGTGAGAATTAAGTGCTCAGGGTGCTCTGAGGCATGTGGTGCTTTGCTAAGGCTTATTTCTGAAGCACCCACACCCCTGGGAAAAGTACAGTCACCTCTGCACTTCAAAGGCATGTCCTGGAAGCAGGCAGCTTCCCCTTGAACCCCACTGCCCCCTCACCCTCCCCAAAGTGGATGTCTCCCCTCCTCTGAATCTCTCCAGCCATTGCCACTGAACTGAAACCTGTAACCCCCAAGCTCAGAACCCTTCTCCCTCAGGGCCAGCAGGGACCCAGCTGGTCCAGGTCAGCCTTCCTGCAGGATGAAAGGTCAGCCAGAAGATACCCGTTGGGGTGTTCCCACAGCACCTCAATCCTGCCCTGACAGCTCATTTTGTTTCTTCCAAGGGTTTCAGAGCCTGGTCCCTCCTTGCAAGGTTTACCTGAAGAGCCGCCCTGTGGGTCCTGGCTGCTTACACACAGCTGACCTGCAGATTCTCATTCATCAGAAGCTATTTTCGGGGGTCTTGTCTTTCTCCTGTGCAACAGCTGGTACCAAAGTGAGTCTGAGTCATGGTACCAAAGTGACCAGCTTGCAGACAGCAAGGTGACAATCTGATGCTTTGCCCCTGCTCCTGCACCCTCACTCCATGCTCCCTTCTGCCACTGGCAGCCTGAGTGAGGACATCTTTCTGGCAGCTGCTTCCAAAGCAAACCCTCCCCAGCCACCTTTCCACAGCCCAGAGAGGTAACAGCACACTAGGAGGTGATCCCGGGAGTGATCTGTGTCTGAGTGTCACTGCTGGAGCCATCCCCCAGCTCTGCAGCTCACACACCCTGTCTCACCAGGGTTTCGGGCTGGCCCTCATCAGCCTCTCCTTGCTTGGAAGGACTCAGCTCTCCTCCATCTCTGGGAAAACCTCTGCCACTTAAAAAGCAAGCGAGAGGGTCTATGAGCCTGGGAGTTTGCAGTTCCCCAGCTCCATGGGGCTGTGGAAAGGACACCCCAAAGGCTCTCACCCCCTGAAGCGGTGGGGACCATGGCCACTGCACCAGTGCAGGAGATGGGGCTGTTGGTGCCCTGGATGCACTATGGCAGCTGTGCTGCCAGCAAGCACCTCCCTCTGATCAACAGCTGGGGCTGAACTTTCATTTTAATTTGCCAGCAAGTTCTACTTTGGGAACTGCTCTGTTCAGATCCCTTCTCTGATGCTCCCTACCTTACTCCCCTTCACACAGAGGGACATGTCAGTGCCCTACTTTCTCCCTGGGCTAACCTGCGTCTACGCAGAGGGAGCAGATGCTTTTTTTAATAAGTGCTTTTGATGGTTTCCAGGCACAGGAGAGCAGGGTTTGCCTGCTCCCTGCCTCAGATAAAGGCCAGCAGCCTGGGTAGGTGCCCTGTGTATGTCACTCACCACCCAGTCACTCCTCCAGTCTGTTCTCCTGTAGTGTGTTCAGGACAGCATAGAGGAGAGACAAGGCTGGAGCTGGAGCAGGGTGGAAGTGTGCCTGCCCCCATGCAGTTTCTAAAGCTCCTCTGTGATGCGCACTGTTTTGAAAGATACCTATTATCCACCCAGCTTAGCGATGGCAAATTTCTCTCCTGGATCAGGAGTGCTGCATTTACTCTATTTTTAACTTAGTTTGCAATTCTCAACATAATTTCAACAACATAGGTTTGTGTGTGTGTGCCCTTTATTTTACCGAAACCATCTCCTTTCTTCCCCAGGAGCTCATACAAAGGCTGCCTTCATCCCTCCCTTGTCCAGTCCTGCCTTTCTGTTGTGCTTCCAAAATGCTGCATAACGCCACATCCTGGTGGAAAAACAAAAGCCATCTATTAGAAACAATGTAAGGATGAAATCTCAGTTCATTGCAGCTGTTCTTGCAGCTATTGATAGGCCAACAACTTTGGTCTGGACATGAATTTCAGCTGGAAAACTGGCAAATTCATGAGTGCTGCAAAAACCCGAAATCCTCCTCTGCAGGTAAAACGCTCCAAGGCTGGAGTAATTGACACGTAGTAAATATTTCTCTGCTGGCAGCCAAAACATGCAGCTAATGTATTTTTGGCAACTGTGATTCTGTTGAGTGTTTTGGCAATATACTCATGTTTACATCCCTTACTCCTCCCTTCCTTCCTTTGCAGCGTAGGCACGTTGTCAGTGGCAGGATAGAAACAAGCTCTGCCGTCACTTAGCAACCTCCACTGGCACAGAGATGTTGACTTTTTCCTTTCTGGATTTCCCAGCACAAAAAGAGACGGGTGTGTAACTCATCACACGGCTCAGGTGTGAGGTTGTTGCCAGCTGGGGATGCTTTGGGCTGGTCCAGTCCCAGTCCTCCTCGGAGCATCACATTCGTGTCCTGCTGCCACTCCAGTGAATGAGACACTGGGAGCTGGTGGGTCAGCCCTGAGTTTCCTGATCTTGGGTGGAAGGATGCAGAGAGGTTCTTTGGGCCGGGGTGGCTGCTGGCAAGACGGTGACAGTATGAGGCAGGCACTGATGGGGTGCCACACATACCCCCCATATGGTGTCACAGCCCAGGTCCCTGCTCTGCAGAAGAGAAGAGAATGACAGTTCCCTCTTGGGAAGAGGGTGGAGGTGGATAAGGGACATACTGTCACCAGCTCAAAGTACATCAAGCAGCTGGGAGAGATTTTGCAGCAGTAAAAGCTGCAGGGGCTGAGCACTGAGGCTGATTCCCTTCAGCTGAAAAGAGCCTTGGCCCCGTTGCCTGGGGATGCTGCTGCGGTGCACGCATTGCATGGTCCAGCACAACGGCTGGAACAGCCACCTCCCAGAGGCTGGAAGCGCATGGGAAGTGTTTTGTCCGTGAAATCTTCCCTTGGGGAAGCACTTGGCTTGTCTGGCTTTGTGACCAAGGAAGCAGGCACGCTTCCAGGGTGCAGTGAGGGAGTATAGCTCTCCTGGGGTGCTCAAGGCTGCAGGGAAACATCCCCGCAGGCTGCAAAGCAGCACGGTGCCCTTTTTCTACCCTGCAACTGGATGCACCCGACTAAAGAATGCAGCTGGAAGTCCCAGGGTAGGAAAGAGGAGAGATGGGACAGGGATTGGTTTGTCACTGTCCTGCGATGAGTGAGTCAGCAGTGCCCCAGGCTGTGGGGGGAAGGCAAAAAGCGCATCCTCTTTAGAGGGAGAAATGCTGCAGCTACTACTCTAATCACATCTCTGCAGCCACTCTGGCTTTCTTTCACGGGCTTAAATTCCATCCTTTGCAGCTTCAGGGTCTGAGCTCTCCTCCTGGCAGATACACAGGCGTAATGCTGACTGGCACCTTCGTGCAGCTCCACTGCAGATCCAAGTGCTGCCGAGAACCTGGGAGCTCCCCCTTGCACGGGCTCCTTGCCCACACCTCCTCCTGCTCTGTGACCATCGCTGCCTGAAAAGCTCTGCAAAAACTCTGGGTTTGTGTCTGAAGTAAGAAGGAGGTGAGGAAGGTCCCTGGAGAGAAGAGCAAGTGTGAAGGAACCTGCTTCATCTTTAGGGGAGAGGATGCAGCCTCGCCCGTGCTCTGCTCGCCGCGGGGTCCTGCCTGCTCTCCTGGCAGGGGAGAGTGACTGGCTCTTTACTACAGGCATCTGCAAGTCTCCACTTGGGTGGTTTATATATAACTCATTCCTCACGAAGGGAATTGCACTGGTGTGTGTTTATGAAGCAGCCTGGGGACCTGATCCAAATGTCCTCAGTTTTAACGTCACACTGCCTGGTTAGGGAGAAGTGTCTCTGTGCTTGTGGGTTCATGTGCTACAGCGGCACCCTGAAGCCAGGCTATTTTTGCCGTATATTTTTCTGAAAGTCATGGCAGGACAAACTTGCTGTCTATAGCCTTGATCTGAAGTGCACTGGCGGCTTCAACTGGGGCCCCAGGCAGGCTGTGCTGGAGCTGGTGACCTGTGACATCAGACCACACTGTTGGCGTCGGCAGGTCACTTTGGGGAGCAGGGCACCCCTCCTGCCATGCCAGGAAAGGTGCTTGGCAGAGGTTTTCTTTCCTTGCTGAGCCTGGCATATGGCAAAAGGAAATGATAAATATTGTGGGGCACAACTGAGCACAGGGTAAAACCAGACTCTGTTTAGCTGGTTAACCAGTGAGCAGTGCAACTCTGTGCTCCTGGGGATTGCACCTACTGCTCCCCCAAAAATCAGTTTCTTGCATGGCCTCCTGACACTGGTTTGGGTCTTGTATTATTTGTTACAAGAAGTTTTGCAATGGTCTCTGCTAGTAGTACCCCTGTTTCCTTTAATTTAGCCACTCTGAATCTTGGCAAATTCAGAAAGCCAGGCTGGGCTCTGCACGGGGTTTGGAACAAGCTGCCCAGAGAAGTTAGTCAGGAAAAGCAGAGACCTGAAGATATGCTTGGGTGCCTCTCCTCTCTCCTTCCCTGCTCCCTTGGAGTTGTTGGAAAACCAAGGAAAACTTCTCATGATAACACAAGCATCCATAATGAAATTGTTTGTGCTTTTTCCAGAAGTGGGAAATCTATACTTGGCTTCTTGTGGCTTTTTTTTTTTGGAGGGGGGAGAGTGGATTTTTGTAAGTGATAAAATTGCAGGGTGAGTGTGGGCACTTAGTGGCTTTAACTCTGCTTCACCAGACAAAAAAGTTTGGTTTGGAAACTTCCCAGACTTGGGGGAATAATTCAAATTTTTCCTAATCTTAGTTGTTTTCCTAATTTATTCTATTTTAATAATGGAAGCAGCCAAAGCTGGAATTTAAAGAACTCACAGAAAGGAGAGTTCCTTGGGTTATCAATTTGAAGGTGTGCATAGTGCTGCATGGTGCCTTTCTCAATCTTCATTTGTCTACTGTGGAGATGCAATCCTATGGCCAGGCTGCTCTTCTACGGATCTTAATGATTTCATGGGGGCAGCACAAAGTGCTCTGACACTCAGATGAGGCGATAACGCTTCTTCCCAACTTCCAGCCTCCATAGAAACCCACGAACTGGAGGAAGGCCAGGCAGCTACTCTAGTGCCTCCTGGACTAGCCTTGTCGTCCAGGAGTGGGGAAAGAAATAATCATGCTGCTAATTGGCATAATTATGTCAATAACTCCCAGGCTCCCAACTAGACAGAAATGATGGCAAGGCTTTTCCCAGAGGCTGTGATCTAACTGCAGCAGCAAGGAGAAGCCATCTCTGTGTTATGCTGATTAAAAACTGTTACTTGTTTCCAGAGTTATAAGTGGGTCTGTTGTAGAGAGTAATTTTTTATACTTATTGAGAGCTCTGGCCAAAAAGTTTTGATAATCCTCCAGATCATTAGTCTCTGTCAGCCTCTGGGATGTTCACAGTTCCCTTTTGTTTTGCTTTTCAAGCTGAGCAAGGCCAGTGTCTGGTTTAATAGAGAGGGTAACTTTTATCCCTGCAGGACTCCAAAGCCTGCGTTTTGGATATTTTCATGATGTGACTGCTACCAGTAATCACAGATAAATCTCATCTCTGTTGTGTGCCTGATCTTTTAGCTCTGCCTCAGTGTACATTTTTAATTGAACTAGCTGCAGTGACGTGGCTTGGACCTTGATGTTGCTTCCCAGCCTGCTCCTGAACCATCCACCTGCTGCCAGCCCTGCCGGACCCTGCAGCCTGCCCTGACAGGGCTCCAATGAATGTGTCTGACCCTGGCAGCGCTCCTGCCCGTGGCTGAGCATTGCCACAGCCCTTTCCACCAGAACGATGGGGCTAGTTGGGATTGGGGCTCTCAGGGGAGAGGGGAAGCATGGTGGTGTCATGGTCAGTGCATGGACCTGGGTGAACCGTGTGCCTCATGTCCAAGCGTCCCAGCACCAAGGTCGCCTTGTCCTTGGCAGGAACACAATCACAGAACGGGTAAGGTTGTAAGGGAGTACAGTGAGTCATCTGGTCCAACCCCCCAGCTCAAGCAGGGTCATCCCAGGCACAGGATTGTATCCAGTCTGGTCTGGGATATCTCCAGTGGGGAGACTCCACACCCTCTCTGGGCAATCTGTGAAGAAGCAGTCCCTAACAAGCAAGCTCTAAGTGATGTCCAGGTGGTAGAAGGACAAGTCACTTGTTGGTAGAATTGCCTGTTAAGGTTTAGGGCTCGTCATGTTTCAGTTATCTCAGACCTAGAGAGAGGTTATCAAAGCTTGGGAAGAAGGGTGTACCACTGATACTGGACACAAAGAATGCAGAATTTAGGGGCCACAAGCACATTTGGCAGAACCCCTAAGATAAGGAAGAAATTAATAAAAACAACTGAGCAACTGTGCTGAAATCAGCTCTGACTGGGTAAGAGGTAATTCTGGCAGGGGCAAATTGTGACCACTGACTCACAAACCACCAACTCAAAAAATGGACTGATTCAAGAGAAAGACTGAGCGTGCAGACTAATTAGCATTGGAAGCAAGAGGATCATTAACCAACAGAAGATAGAATACTAATTAATAAGCAAACTAGATAACTTGTAGCCAATAAACATTAATGCCTTGGTTTGTTAAAATCCACAAAAAGGGAAAACTTTTGATAGTCGTCGTGCTGGCGTTGTGGATTTGCCACCTAGCCCCTTTCTGCGCATAACTACAAATAAATCAAACCCCTCGGCTCTGTGCGTGGATTGCCCTCTGGCACCCTGGGCGGAAAAACAGATTTTGGGACAACCGTGGGACCCGCACGAGAGGGGGCGTGGCTTCCTTGCGGGGGCCCCGCCCCCAGGCCCGCGGAGCGAGGGG
>WEIT01004785.1:276227-304091 GCA_013389985.1 Dryoscopus gambensis
GGGCGGGGATGGACGAGGAAGGTTTTTTAGGGGAGCCCAGGGGGGACAGCTCGTGGCTCCGAGCCCACCGTGGGTGCTCGGTCCCCACCAAGGATGCTCGGCGTCCTTGCCCGCGCGGTGTCTTGGGGGTGGCGAGGCGGGCCCTGGCCCGGCAGTGCCCGCGATGTGATGTGTGCGCTGCGGGGAAGCCGCCGCGGCTCCGGTGCAAGCGCGTTCGTGTGCCCGGTTCGTGTGTGCGTGCGTGTGTGTGGGGGTGGGTGACCGCTGCCTGAGGGGAACAAGGTATTTAAAGCCTCAAACCCTAATTTCGGTGGCGTGCTGGCTCTGGGCGACTCATTCCTCCCATCCCATCGCGTATAAATTCGCACCGTCCCAACGCGCCTGTGGGTATTCGAATGACGGAGTCATTAAGCTTGGAAAAGACCTCCAAGATCGTCAAGTCCAACGTGCGCATCATTTTTAACAAGTTACTGACAGGAAAAGGGGACGCCTGACGTTTCAGGTGGTGCTTTTTGACGGCCAGGCAGTGCCTCTGGGGACGTCCCGAGGTAAACATGAGTTTCACGTGCTGTTCGATGGAGTTCCTGCTGCGTTTGCCGCAAATAGCTGCGGGCTCCCCGAGGGAGGTGGTGTTCCCGCAGCGGAGCTGCGATCCTAGTCAGGATTATAGGGTCGAAATACTGTTGTATGTCGGTGACTGGGGGACTTTCATGTGCGGAGATCTTCACCGAAGGTAATATTAAGTGCTGTGACACTCCATAACCTGGCCATGTGTCAGGCTGCAATAGCTCTTGATACCCAGTATAAAAATACTGTATAGTGATTCTTCATCTATCCTTCAGAACTGACTGTGTTAAGTGTCAGTTCTGCCTCTTCTTTCTCCTTGAAGACTGTAGCTAACTACTGATGTTGACAGTACTGCCTAGTCTCTCAAGTTTGGAAAACGTAAATGAGATCCTCAGAAAGCAGGATTGGCCGTCAAATTACTACTGTTTTCTTTAAACAAGTCCTTAAGAAATATTTTGGTAACCTTTTAACTTTTTGAGCTATGTGTCTGCAAAGCTGCACAAGGCATGTGTGCTGAGGGGAAAAAGCATCTTCATTTTTCTTGTCAGTGAGGATGTTTTGGTCTCTGGGGTCAGGGCTGAGTGAGGTGGGCTGTGGGCTGATGTCGGTCTCTGGATCCAGCTGTGCTGATGGAAGGTCATACTGCTCCCAGATGTTTGTTACTGCTCAGCTGCCAGAGGGATCTGCTCCATCTGATCCGCAGGTGGAGCTGTTCTTTTGAGCCGCCTGGATGTGCCTGGCTGGAGCAAAAGGTGAAAATGAACAGTTTGTGCTGATCTGGCCTGTTTGGGCAAGAGGCTGGCACCAGCTGCACGAGTGAGACGTGGGCACTTGTAGGAAGAATTGTGAAGGAGAGCTAAGGGCAATAACATTTTTCACTTGGGTGGTTATTCACTGTGCAGCCTGCAGACACTGCAAGAAGAGTCTTTTTAGAGAAGAGATTACAGACTACTGTGAAACACCAGAATGTTTCTGTCACGTGGGATTTGGAATTTGGATTCTTTCAACCTGGTTTCAGAGTTCCACATCATTGTTTTATGCAGTTACTTCTTGAGATTCAGCATGAACTGATCCATAGTACATCCCTACTTGCAGCCTTGGAGCCTGTTGCAAAAATGACATTAAAATGCATTGCTTCAGAACTCTTCCACGAGACCTGAGCAATGATGTTTTGCTTGTGCCTTTCCTGCAGACTGAGTATGTGTGGTCAGCAGATGTGCCCTTGCTAAGCTGTGAGAACTTGGTTTTGAGGCTTCAGAACGAGATTAATAAATATCCATGAGATCAGAAAAGGATTTTGCTTGTTGGATCAGCAGACAAATGGCCTGTGTCTCTTTTTAGTAAGCCATAAGATATTCCTGTTTTTATGGGATAATGCAGCTGCTCTCTGCAAACAAGTTTGTTTCATCCACATCTGTCTTAACATGGTTTGTAGAGGTAGCAAGTCTCCCTGTAGAGCCATGCTGCGCTCCTTCCTCTTTGTTACTAGTACATTGTGTGACCTCTGACAACCACAGGGCCAACTTTAACAAAGAGTAACACAGCTTTGAAATTAACATCAAAATAAAATAGTCCTTGCATTGCTCTGAAGTTTGAGCGTTAATTCTCATGGCATTTGTTTAGTTTTTTGGTTTGGATTTTTTTGTGGTGGTGAGGTTTTTTTGTTGTGTTGATTTTGTTGGGGTTTTTTTGTTTGTTTTTTTGGTGGTTTGGTTTGTTTTGTTTTTTTTTACCACATGAATCATTATCATTAGTAGATTCTGAACTCTTAGCCTCCAGAGAGACATTCAAGATCTCTTCTCCTCAGGAATAGCTGTAATTGGTATGAGGAAGGCACGATATCCTCCATGTGAAAGGTAGGGTCTTGCTGCAAAGATGCTGCTGGTTTTTAACCTCAGTATTTGTCAGTGGAGCTGCGGTGAGGTTGGAAAGGTGGTTCTTAACTCTAGGATCAGGTTGTTATTCCCTGCTGTCCGTAGCCACTATAGCACTGTGCCTGTTGCAGTCTTCCACGGGGTCTTTGGTTGTGCAAAGATTGCTTTTTTTTGCACTGGGACAGTAGAAACTATTTTCTGTCTTGCAGGTGGTATCAAGAGTTGGAGGTTCTTTGTGGGTCTTAGGAATCATTATCCACCATCTAGTTTATGCACTACCATAATTTGTCTGGAGAGTTGTGAGGGATCTGGCGCTGGTGCAGTTCTGCGGGCTGGCAGGTGGCCTGGGAGTGGGAGCCAGGTCCTGTTCTTTCCGAAGCTGCTGAATGACACATACCCATCACTCTCACCAGGGGAGCACCAAGGCTTGTTGAGGTGCACACGGGATCCTTAATGACTACTAGCTGGCAGGGAATAGTGTTGGGAGTAGTTCACATGTGTTTTGCATTGATGGTGGTGTTGATTGAGGATGGATTCTGCATGTTTGCCTGCTGCAGGAATTGTGTGGCACCCAGTTGTCTCGTTGTAGGCTGGCTTTGAGCTAAGCTGGAATGAGGCAGTGTCAAATCTCCCAATCTGTGCATTGCTGTCGCTATTTGGATTAGCATCCCCTGAGGAATTTGGAGAGTTTCCTCTTTATGTACTGCTCCTCTGTGTGTAAGGAGACAGTTTCGTGTGGTAGTCAAGGACTGTGTGTGAAGGTTTTCCTCTCAGGATTCTGGTTATATTTAGATGGAAACAGAGATTCTGGAGAGCACCTGAGGACAGAAGTCGTTTCCATTTATGGGTTAGACCTTCATGTGTTCATAACGGGAGCTCATGGTGTGTGTTTGAGGAAATGAAATTGTCTGAAGAGCAAATGTTCTTCCTACCTCCTTCTGCTTCTCTTTGTAACGGGAGTAAATGTGCCCATAAATGTAGTGCCAGTGTTTGAAGCAAAGGATCTAATGCAATCTTCTGGTAGAGGTGGGTTGGAGAGCAATTCCAAAGCACAAAGGGAAGTCAAACAACAAATAGCAGCAGACTGCCAGTGGGAGAAGGCACTTGGCCTCTCTTACTCCTGTGCTCCAGAGCAGTACAGGGCCATGAGCTTATATGTTGTTTGTGCTTTTCAAACTTGCTTTTCATAATAATAGGATTACTTAAAAGAAAACTAATGGCAGGAAGCAATCCCTGTAAACTCTATTTGGAGAGAAAGCACTTTCTATTATTTCATGTATATCCAAATGGGTTTTTCAGATAACTGAAGGCACAGATAGCAAGCTAGCTTGTCAGGGCCTCCTTTAGAAATCAGAACCTTGTTTTACTCTTAAAAATAGCAAGAAGTTAATAATTAGGTTTCCAGCTTGAAAGTTCTTCACTTCCCTTCCTGCTTAATATAATATAAACTGCATGTGGCCAAATAATCGTTTTATAAGAGATGTGAACTCTTGATTGTAAGCCTGTCAGTCATAATCAAACAGGCACTTTCATTTTAGGAGCCTGAGGTCTGATTGTGTAATTCAGCTTTGCAGCTTTTTGATCTGAGATGCTTTTGATAATCTTAGGGCCATTGCACGTAGCAGAGCTATTTATTATGACATATGTACTGATTGTTTCTTTTTGAAATTACTGTTCCTTGTGTGCTTAGCTCATTCTTTTCTGCTTGAGATGGCGGTTGTGAAAAGATTGCGTTGAGTCATTAGGAGAGGAGAAGGGACTTTAACTCTGGCTGCTAGAGCAGAAAATTTCTCTGAAGAATGTAGACACAGATTTAGATTGATGCTTCCTGGGAGAGAGGTATTAAGATTGGTGCAGGTATTTTATTCTTTTAGTTACTAGACATTGACAGAAAAACTTTTTTACAGAAAATCTCCTCTTTGTGAAACAGGCATGAAAAAGCTAAGCAGTCAGACTGAATACAGACTGAGATACAAACTAAAATGTGGTGCTGTGTATTCTTTTTTAATCTTAAGTATCTTCTGGAAATGAGAGCCAGCCACTCCTTTTCCTGACTAATTAAACCATTGTACAGCTTTGAGTACAGGATTGAGTATATTAGCCTAGTTATCAAAATATTCTGGTGCAACAAAAGCAAGAATTTTAGGTATATCATTAATTAGAAACAGCAGCAAATGAGACAGTGGCTCATTTGGGTTTCTTCCCTGAATAAGTTTTTGCATTTGCACATTGAAGAACAAACTGGCTGTTTAGATGGCATACAGATGGCCTAGTTTTGTCCTTAAATGTAACTCCATTGGAGACTTAAGTTTCTTTTTTTCTTCAAGTCTTGAGAATTGGTATATACAAAGTGAAGGAAATGTGTATTAAAAAACAGACATGCAAACAAATACGCTGATTTTTTACCACCACCCCACATGTAAAGTAATTTTTTTCCTCTAAAACTACTTTGAGGATTTGTTTCTCTTATTTTTGGCATTTAAATTTTGCCAGTTAAGAAAAGCTGCACTCTGTCATGAGGTAGGCATAGCGTAGGGAGCTCTGACTTATATTCTGGCATTTAAGTTCAGTGAATCAAGCGATTTAGAGATGCTAAATCAATAAGTAACACTTCACACTTTTGTAAAGTGTACCTGTGAGAATACATTGTCTTACTATAACTCCAGCATGCTATGTACTGTTAGGGTATTGTAGCATTTAGTGAACACAAGTGCTGTATTTGAAGTCTGAGCTCTAGACTTCAGAAAAACTTCAAAATCCTGCAAAAAGCAATGTTCAAAAAACCCCCAGTCTGGTCTCGAGTGCCTTGAGAGAAATCAGTGCTACAGATTCAGTGGCAGTTGGCACTGGGAGTTCAATCCATCAAGGTACTTCAGGTGGCTGCACTCCTCTGATCATTTTTAAAGGAGAACAATCATCTCAGGAGAGGTTTGTGGGTTGGGGTTTTTCTTCTTTTTTGCAGACCATAGGTATATCTACTTCATGTTATCCAAATTTTCCTGGCTCTTAACACAGAGGCACTTCTGAAAGTTCGACAGATTGTCTCGCTCTCTAGATTCTTGTATAATGTTATAAATCCTGTTATTCACTGCCTTCAGGAAGGAGCCCACCCTTGGGATTTTGTAGTGTTGAAATCAACAAATGACCGACACCTTTGTTGTCTTGCTGTTTCTTGATGGGCACTGCTGCTGATGCTTCAAGCTTATGGCACTGTCCCGTGTAGGTGGAATAGCAAATGAGGATTTCCAGCTTAGATAAATAGATGTCAGCAATGTGATTGTTTGGACATTCACCAGTAAACATCAGGAGTGATGCTGCCATGGATTGCAGCAAAGACATGGAAGTATGGACAGTGCTCTCTGCCACTCTTTACTGTATGACCTCAAACTGCTTTTTAAGCATTACCTGCCTCTGTGTATTGGTTTGGCATGGCCTGATTTTGGGGGGCAGGGGGGCTGCAAAGATGGCTCCCATGAGAAGCTGCTGGAAGCTTCCCACCATGTCTGGCAGAGCCAGTGGCTGATGGCTCTGAAGATGGACATGGTGCTGGCCAAAACTGGGCCAATGAGAGAGGCTGGTAACGCCTCTGTGATGACATATTGAAGAAGAAAATCAAAACAAAGTCAAGGGGTTTTTGCTGCTAGTCAGAGGAGAGGAGGAGGTGAGAATATATGAGGGAAAACAACACGGTGACATCAAGGTCAGCGGACAAGGAGGGGGAGGAGGTGCTCCAGGCGCTGGAGCCAAGATTTGTCTGCAGGCCGTGGTGAAGCAGACTGTCCCCCTGCAGCCCATGGGTCCATGGGGAATGCAGAGATCCACCCGCAGCCGTGGGGGACGTGCCCACGCCGGAGCGGGTGGGTGCCTGGAGGAGGCTGTGATCCAGTGGCAGACCCGGTGGAGAGAGGACCCTGCTCCCAGGCTGGAGCAGCCTGGCCTTGGAGGACTGCACCCTGTGGAAGGAGACCCACGGCGCAGCAGTTTTGGGAGGGCTGTGTGCCCGTGGGAGGGACTCACGCTGCAGCAGGGGTGGTTTGGTTGCTGCTCGTGGGAGTGGAGCCACGCCGGGAAGTTCCCGGAGAACTGTCTCCCGTGGGAGGGACCCCACGGCCTCACAGGGAAGGACTCTTCTCCCGGAGCAGTGGAAGAAAATCTCAGTGATGAACTGACCAAAACCCCCTGCCCTGCCTGCCTATGTTGTCGGTGGGAAGGAAGGAGGGCCGGGAGGGGTGGGGGGCAGGTGTTTTAAGGGCTTATTTTACTTCTCATTACCCTCCTCTGATTCTGTTAGTAATAAATTTTACTTAGCAACTCAGGTCGAGCTTGTTTTGCCCTTGAAATATTTCTCCTGCTCTCCTTACCTCACTCATGAAGTCTCTGTTAACCCTTTCCTCTTTCCCCTCCTTTTGCCCAGCTGTGGTAGGGGAGGGTGAGCAAGCAACTCTCATGGGTGCCTGGTGTTGAGCCAGTGTCAAACCACGACAATCTGCATCCACACGTGCCTTAACTGTATGTAGAGTATAGATTTTTATTCCTTTATTTTTAACTTGCTTCTATCTGGTGGCATTATAATCTTTAAATCAGTGTGGGATAACAGTGATTGTTGTCTAAAACTTGCTGTTATGCATTTCTCTTGTTTAAGTGATGGCTGATAAAGATTTCTGTGTGGAACCAAAACTGAGTCTTTGATTCTGAGATGTAGCAGTGTAGCAGTGTTTCCTCATCCCAGAAAGGGACCCTTTCTGGTGTTTAGTTTGTACTTCTAACAGCTTAGTCATTGAGAGAGATCGTATTTGTGGTTTGCCTTCCCGCACTTGATCGCTGAGCAAATTGATGATGCTCCCGTAAGGATTTGAATTTCTCAAACAGTGCCTAGATTGCAAGCATGAGGGGCAGAGACTTTTTTGCTTTTTCTGGTTTGGTTTCCTTATTGTTTTTGGGGTTTTTTAAACATAATAAGGCCTCCCAGTAAATAGAAGTCTGTGAATTCCCCATGTTTGCTGTGCTCATGTGTAACAGGCTACTGAGAGGGAATCCCTTTAATACTGTGTCTGCAGTATAAATATGCTGAGGACAGGAAATGAGCATTATTTAACTGTAACCTTGCATCTTTTTCTTCAGCAAGTTGCATCGAGATGAACAAGGCAGCATTATTGAACTAGAGAGGAGCAAAATCCCATTTAACTGTGTGCTGGGCTTTGATATACTGCCAAGCACTGTTGTCTGTGAAAGCCTCTGGGATGTAAAGGAGACTGTAACTGGAGATGAGAGGTTTTCAACCCAAGTGTCTACTGATAATGTCAGCTTTTATAATTTGTATGTAGAAGTTATGCCTTTAATTCAGTACCTAGCATGGGATTTCTGCATCCTCGCTCCTGTGCAAAATCACCAAGATTTTGTTGTTCAGGTATGCAGGAGATTTACTCTTTGCTGTAATACAGATAGATTTCAGCCCTCATAGAGAGATCATCAAAGCCAGAGTCACCTTAGGCACTTGGTCCGGTGTTTACTCTGAACACTGCAGATGCCTAAAGCTGTGCACATTGGCATTCAGTGGTGCTCAGCTCTAGAGGAGGCTCTGAAGCTTCCTGTGTGTAACTCACCTGCAGAGAGCAGACAGGGCTCTGCATGGTGAGGACAAGAACCACTGAGAGACATCTCTGTGCTTTGCTGCGGGACAGTGGAGAGGTGGGCTCTCCTCCAGGTCTGCTCATCAGCCGAGCTGGAAGCTGCTGAGGAAATTTTGGCATAATCCATCAGAGGCAGTGTTGTGCCCTTGTGTGCTCACCTGTTCGTTTGTTCAGGTGCTAAACAAATGTTGATAGAAGATCCTCAATGTCTGCCAGATCTGGGAGGGAGCCTGGACTGAGACCTACAGCCCAATGACTTGGTTAGTGTTCTGAGAAGTAGCAGCACGAAACACTCTTTTGGTCAGACTACTGTATAAATTTTTCTTGTGGTAATAATTCAGTTACTAGTGAGCAGAGAGATGGGAGATCATGGCTGATATTAAATTTCACTGTTGAGCTAAACAGACTTTACATTGTCCTGGACAGTATATTATTTTGCATGTACCACAGGCTCAAAGAAGGATAAGTGGGCAGGTATAAAAGGATAAAACGGCTGGAGAGGAGAAGGTGTTTGAGAAACTTGGATCACTTGTTTTGGAAACAATCTCCTTTCCCCCTTCCTTCTGTAGTTGTCTCCCTGTGGATAAATTCATGCTCTTTATACTGCAGTTCCCACTGTGTATACATTCCAGAGGGAGTGCAAAAATTGAATCCAGTTACATTCCAGCTCTACAAAGTGATCTGAAATGGCTTGTATTGTACCAAAAAAGGTAATTGTACAGTTTGACATCTTGTCTATCACAAAAGAAAAATGTATTTTCACAATGCTTCTGAAGAGGCAGAATTTTTTGGATTTTACTAGGATGTGTCACAGCTGATTGCATACTGTGCTACTGTTTAGAAAGTCTGATAGGATCCCAGTTCAGGACAGTGGGATTTGGGAGGAAGAGCAGCAGCTTATTTTTTTCTGGGTTTTTGGTAACAACACTGGAATTCACAATATCTAAAAGATTTGTCCTGAGAGAGTATCAAGAGGTGACTTATTTGCTAAATGCAAGTATTTCGAGTAGTTAGCTTCATGTAGCTGATATGCCTGGTTTGTTGGGACATGTTGTTTTCTTTCTGATCCTTGCAGTCAGATTTTTGTCTGATCGTATTATGGGGGAAAACTTTGAACTCAAATCTTTCTAAAGAAGCATTGTTAATAGCGTTTGGGAGCTGGAAGTGATTGGGGAAAAAACCCAAACAGCCAAGGTCTGTTTAGAGCACTGACAACAATTTAAAGTGAGTAAAGAATTTTTGTTGTTTGTTCCTTGTGTTGAGATACAGAATCTTGCTGCATTAGTATTCATCCTGAGAATGGATGGGCTTTTATGTACCAACATCCTATGCAAATGAGTCCTTTCCTAAAAGCAAACATATCTGATTAGGGAGAATAAGTTGTCCTGCAAAGTCTCCTTTATTCTTTCTGACACTAAAATTCTCAGAATTGTTGGGGTTTCTTTGTATTTTGTGCTTCCTTTCTCCCCCTTCCACCAGCACTTGGAATTGATGGAGAGCACCGTTGGGCAGGAAATAGCAGAAGCTTTTGTAAAATTTTAAAAGGGACAGAGGAAAAAGGGCATTTTCACAAATGGAATTCGGATGATGCAGCAGAGTGTTGGCTGGCTGCCAGGGCAGACAGATGCATCGTGCATACCGCGCCTTGCCCACGATCCCGCACATTGGCAGCTCCCTGCTCCGTCCATCCAGCGAGCCCACAGCCCAGCACAGGCACTGCACACAGAGCACGCTTCATCTCACCACTCCTGGGGTTTTGCCTGGCAGGTTTTCGTGCCTGTGTATGGCAAGTCTGCAGTCCTGTAAGCATTACTGAGATTTTTAAACTTGCTGTCATGTAAAAGATGTTTTTTTGAATACTAGGAAGTGCATTTTCTTTCCTTGAGTCAGAGAACAGGTTTCCCTTTTTGTGTGTGGAAATGTGATGTGGGGTACTGTCAAAATACAGCATTAGACTTGGTCTAAGAAGGTCTGTGCCTTCTTAGACTTGAGTTCAGATGTCCCTACTTTGGAGAACCTGTTGATTCCAGTTATGTTTAATGGAAGACTTTACCACTGGGACCAGAGTAATTTTTGACACTGATTTTCTCATAGCCCTATAGTGCCTAATGGGGGAGGTATAATAACTTCTGGCAGCTTGTTGGGCAGAAATGCTGCTGCTACTTACAGAAAGCATCTTCCAGATCCAAGCAAAGTGTAATGACAGGGATTTCTAAGCCTGCTCTCTCTGCAGTGTTCTGCATGAAGAGGAAATCTCAAGCTTTCCTTTCTCGCCTTAGTGGTGCCTAAGCACTGTCATTGAGCGTATTTGTTACAGAGGTGTCCAACTAGTGTGACTGGAATCCCTTGCCAGTTTATTTGAAGTTTTTCAAGGACTTTTCAAAAAATACATTTTTTGTCACATTTAGAATCAACACTTACATAATTCCCACAGTGGAGTCTTTTTTGATAGACTTTTTTTTTTACCATTGCCCTCTGGGTTTTTTTATAGTTGGTCTCAATTTCATAAAGGAGTGGGAGAAAAGAGACCCAAAGAGACATTTTAGACTGCTAGCTGTAGTGCTGTGTAAGATTTTCAACACTTTAATTTTTATTCTCCTTAATTCAACCTGTGTTCTTAGTTGAAAGTGATGGATAGGATAATTGGGGTGTCCCTGCTTTGCTGTTGAGGTCCAGTAGTTCAGCAATGGTGGTGAAGGACATTGATGGGTTGGAAAATGGCTTCTCAAAACCACCAAGTTTGTGTACCCTGCTTGAGAGGAAGTGAGAGTTGACAGCCCTAAGGTGTCTGGATACTCTGTTCCTTGCCCCTAAAGACCTGGACACACTGCACGGGCTGCAATGTGTAGTTACTACTCCTGAGTATTGGACTGTGCTTGATTGAGCAGATTAATTAAAATGATCCATCAGTTGAAGGAAGATTTACCTTGAAAGAATGATTGCTGCAAACTGAGACCAAGCATGGCCTAAGCACCAGTCATCTATGCTGTGTGGTTTCCAAAAATCACCGGAAAGATCGGTACAGAGCCTTAGGAGCTGATATACCTGAGATCACTAAAAATCCACAGCCTCTAAAATGCGTTTAGCATGCCTGGTAGGCCTAATTAAGATAGGCGTCATTGGTCTTCAATAAAGCAGATTAATTGTCCTGTATATCTTCCTGGAAGGCCCATTATCATTAGGCCGAGGTTTTACAGCCATTGAACAAAGCTGTGGGAGACTCTTGATTGACAGACATTGGGCCAAAACAAAAACCGTTTACTCTTCTGTAACTAATGAAAGGAGGTGAGGGATCAAGTGGTGACTGGCAACAAGAACTGGTCTCTGTACTTGGAGCTGATGAGGAGCAACATAGCTGGCCAAATATCAGTGTCGTGTAGAAACACTACTGTTATTGAATTAAAAAAGGCACGCAGTTGAGAACATCAAAGCACAACTGAGGTAGTGCCTTAAGGCTTTTGAGACTTCTTGAAAACATGTCCTAGGGTTATCTTTGTACTGTCACTTGAAGGGTAGAGAATATGTGCTTCCAAAGCCACTAAGAATAAATACAGAGGTGTCTTGTGTCAGTGACGACAAATCTCATGGACTTAATTCCTAAGAAGGCCTCTTCATAAATGCCAAGTATGTTTCCCATCTCTTGGACATACCTTGTTTTGTAATGAATTAAAAGTCAATGAAGGATCTGCTGCTGGGTCCTCTGAGGCATTGGTGAGCACAGGAGCAGGTGAGATAGAATGAGCACATCTGCAAAATAGGTCTGCAGATGTATATTTTTAGCATTAAGAGTTCTCCAGTTATAAATTAACTGGGTTTGGTTTATGGGTTTTTAAAACCTGATGAAAGAAGCTAGAAATTTTTCATGCCTCCCTTCCTCAGGCTTACAGTGGACCATGCTTTTTCCTATTTCTTGAGTTTTTTTAGCACTTTGCTTTGAGACTACCTATGAAAAATGGAAGAAAAATGAAAGCTTTTTGAGTGCTTGCGTGTGTTTTCCACAGAACTTGGAGATATTCTATGGACATGTGTCAGTGTTCCTGTGAAACTGTGTGGTCTTTTGCACAGATATGGCCATTCAGCTGCTAATATGGGCCACAAGTGCTCCTGGTGTCCCAGGCTGGAGTTGTATAAAACAATAAACACTGCTGGAAAAAGGCCCAGGAAAACTTTTGACGTTGGGCATAATTGCTTCCCACTGCAATTAAAGCTGTGTGCATTCCTTGGCAAAACTTGGGCATAAAAGCCTGTGGAGAGTGCTACCAGTGCACTGTTGTTTATATTAGCTGCTGATGGATCATGGCCTTTCTGCACTTGAAGGAAGTTCAGGGTCTTGGGAAGACTCTGTGTTAGTGGGAGAACGTTCATGACATTGCTAATGTTGTTTGGCAGAATGAAATAGATGGGTCATTTCTGTTTTTCTGTAAGAGAACTCTGGCTTTTGTCCTGAGCCTGGCATGTTTCTACCCTTTCTGAAAAATGGAGGCAATTTTCTTTGGAGGCAATTCTGATTTTTTAATGATTCATCACTATCGATTTGAATTGTTCGTAGCACTTTAATTAATGCAGTTACTGTGTAATCGTTGACATTTTCGTCGGTTATTTGATTTCCTGGATTCCATCTATGTTTTGTATGAATTATTGATATAGGTATTGATGTAAATTAGTTGCCATTTATCCTGTGTGATACTGACCATGTAACTGATCAAAGCACAGAACATTTCTCAGAACATTTCTCAGTCCTGTACTGGCAAAGAGGAAGCAAATTTAAGTTACTCTTTTGAAACGACCAGTAAGTTTTAAGTGGTGATGCATCATCACTTTTCACACAAACTGGGGATTCTTCTGTTTTGTCTTTTTTTTTTTTTTTTTTTTTTTTTTTTTTTAAAACATAATAAATACTGTTAGAGTGCTAGAGATCTCCTAAATAGAAACTCTTACTCTACCTGGAAATCCCCCTGGAACACATTATGTTTGTTTTATTTGTTTGATGTGGTTTTTTCCTTTGTAAGCTTCAGTCCTGCATTATAATGAGACCACCTCACTGCAGGAGCCCTTGTCTAGTTTGCTTTTCAGCATTTCACAGCAGTTTCTGCCCTTCCTGAAATTTCCATCCCTTCCATGAGACTCTTCAATTAATGAGTTGTCTAATTACTTTTTCACCTTAAAGCCTGAACTGGCTGGTTAATTATAAACTGCTGAAGTGTTGGTATGGCCACTGATAACTTGTTTCACCATCCTGTGGCATCAGTTTGAGACCTGGATTTTAGCAAGTCAAATTCAAACTATTATCTGTTCCTTTATGCATTAAACAAGCAATAGGCACCAAAATTAGTAGATACACTTGTCCAGATCTCTGATACTAGAAATTAGCAGTACTAGAGAGTGAAGACAACACAGCTTGTGTTGTGCTGTAAGACATGAGTAATTTTAGAGGGTAAAAATTTTTTGGCCCTGAAAATATTTTGCTCTTGAAAGTCTTTAATGATATTCTTACGGCTGAGTGCATTCTAAGATTGACAAATTCCTGAAGGGATGTCCTGGCAGACCTGGCTGTTTGCCTCTTATTTGCATTTGATATATTCAGCACTGGCCAGGCCTTGCTGATGGACTGTCCTGTCACTGCGGCGTTGCTGCTGAGC
The DNA here is from genome assembly GCA_013389985.1 of Dryoscopus gambensis. NCBI lineage: Eukaryota > Metazoa > Chordata > Aves > Passeriformes > Malaconotidae > Dryoscopus > Dryoscopus gambensis. Next base: position 289,938 of record WEIT01004785.1, read on the forward strand.
TGGTACAGCTGCTGTCAGCACAGCACTTGGGGCTGGAAACGCTCTGAGAGTAAAGATGTAAAAGCAGTTGGAGTCTTAATGCAGGATGAATGTCTCTTAAAGGAGCAGGGCTTTCATTCCCAGCTTTTTTCTTGCGCAGTGTTTCTTCTTTCCTGCACCTCAAGTGGTCCTGCAGTTGTGCACACAGGTGCTTCCAGGCTCACTCCCCCCACCACAGAAAACAGCCCCTTGTTGGTGTCTTTGAGCACAAATTCTCAGGCATGAATATTTTCATAGATGGATTTCTTTGCAGCTGCTTCAACTCTGATGTGAATTTTTCTCCCAACTCTCACCAAACAAATGCGTACATGCTAACCCAAAGGTGTGGACAGCAGCTCTCTCAGGTCTGTCCTTAGAAGAATGTTGGGGTGTGCCATCAGGACATGGAGAGGCATTGCCCTTTTGGTCAGAAGGAACCTTTGGGACTTGGCTTTGTTCATTCCTGTTGTATTTCTTGCTGCTGTTACTTACATAAGTTGTGGGGCCATTTCTAATACAGAGAGGTTTTGTTCAGTACCACTAACAAACCCTTTAGAGGATGTTTTCTGTTCCAAGGGGAAGGGAAGAGGACCTGCATCCTGTCCTGTGGATATCAGAGTAGGCATTTCTGCAGAAGCAGTTGTACAGCATTTGATCTGATTCCCTTGCTGTTGAATTATGTTGCTTTTCCTAAAGAAATGCAAGCTGTGTTTCAGATTTGACTTACATTTCTGTGTGTGGTTAAAAAATGGCTTTTTTTCCTGGAAGTAGTGTTTATAGATTTATGTGTATCATCCGATTTGAGCTGTACAGAGAATGCACACAGGTGTCGTTGCCTTGTGGCTGAAGCTGAAATTTCAAATGTTAATTAAAAAAAATCCGCTATCCTTGTGAGCACATAGATGTCAGTGTCTCTTTCAGAGAGTTAAAACACCCATTCAGTGGTTAAGTGGTGGGGGGGAAATTTTCTCCTGAACTCTTGCTGTGAACCCCATTACCTTCATTTTTCAACATTTTCCCTATTCAAACTGTGCATTTGTAGCAGAAGTTTTATGTCCTGCTGCTGCACTGTTTAGTTGGTTATGTGATCAACACAGCTCTCCCTCTCACCAAGCAGGAACCTCTCTCTGCTGATGTTTTCTTGAACAGAAAATAGTTCAGCTCATTAGACAGGGTTAAAGAATGCCATTGCTTTTGGACATGCTGAGGAGGGCATGCTGAAGGAGAATTGTTGTTTTATCTTTATTTGTAATTTTGCTGTTGAGGAAAGGTCAGCGTACACTGGACGCTGCATTAATGCAGTGTTCTTTATCGCTGAATGTGCTTAGTCTGAAGCAGAAAATCAATAAATCTTTTCAGCCTTTGACTCCCCGAAGGATTTTCCTGTCTGCTGTGGTGCTGCAGAGGACACTGGGTTTGGGTGAGCACTTTGTCCTGAGTGGCAAGTCATTTTAGCTTCTTAATGAAAAAAAAAAGGTATTTTTAAAAAAACCAGATATCGAATGTTTGAAAACCAGTGTATGAAACTGTGATCTTAATAGGCATTTGTTACATCCTGGGCTACTGTCATTTCAATGCATACAGAGGTATGACCATGTTCCCATTACTATTTTCTCTGTTTCCCCATAAGAAAATATCAGTAGTTTTTCATTGAGGGGCAGCTTTCTCTCCATTAATAGATACTGGAAATGAGCAGTTGGAAATGAAATTACGATAGACCTATTTGAAGGCCTTTGGCATCTCTTTACCTAATTCCTGTTTCCTGTTGGTGTCTCGAGTCTTATAAATCATCACAGCAGATTTAAATCAGTACACCTGATGTTTTTGCAGTACCTTTGCTTTAGAGATTACTTGAATTCCAAATTAATTGTACTTCTGCCTGCAGGTCTGTGTTTGAGTAGGGAAGTTAATGAGCTAGCTTGTGTTTGAACAGCCTCCCCTTTCATGGTGTGCTTTGGCTGCAGAGTAATGACACTGTAAGCACACATTAACAGGTACTGGGAAAGGGCAACACAATTTAGCTAGAAATTAACACTGTTTCATTCAAAATGCTGACAAGTTCCCAAGTGGTGCAGGGCACGGCTGACAGCTAGTCTTGTTCCTCAGAGCTTTAGAACTGCTTGCATATGTTATTTTTATTTTTTTTTTTTTTATGTCTAGATGTTAGGTTGGGAAGGAAACCTTCAATGCTCATACCACAGGTAGAGTTGCTGTGTTTCTCTTCTGCCAAAGTCTTGTTACCTTGTTGGTGCTTGTGGAAAGAGGTTCTCTGTTGTGTTCCTAAGCCTGTCTTGGCCTGGGACTGCTCAAACCTAATATTATCTGATCTGCACAAGTAATATCCTGCATATTTGTATGGTTTATTTTTCATAGATGTACCCTCAAGGCCTGTTTTAAACTATGCAGGTTTGCGTGCTGCCTTTGAAGGAGCTGTGAAAGTCAGGCTTCCATTAAGTAGTGCAAGGTCAGTATGAGGATACTCAGTGGTTTTAGGCAAGAGGTGATTTCTTAAGTGGCTTGCACAGACCTATCTTAGGAGTTGTGTCTGAAGGGCTGACAGGGCTGTACTTTGTTCCTTTGACTCTTGTCCTTCTCCCCATCCCTCCCAAAGACACTGCACATTCCTGCCTCACCTTTTTACAGGCACCTACGTGTATAACAACAGTCACCCAGATCATCTCTGCCATTTGTCTGAAAATTCCTGCCCCAATCCTTTGCTGCATTGCTTTTCACCTGAGGCAGAGAGGTGAGTTACCAGTGCTGCTAAGGCAGGCCAGAAAGTGATTCAATATCCCTTGTAAGGCAGGAAAACCGAGGAGATTTTGATGAGCTTACACCTATTGTGTGACTGTTTACCCCTGAATTTTATTCCTCTGGGGATGCTTATTTGAAGCAAACACTCTCCAAAGCCCCTCACTGAACCTCATCTCATAGTTTTTAAATGTTTAATAGGTATGGCAACTGGGGAGGACCTTGAGAAAGATGTCTGTTATTTTGCTTTAGGTTTCTTTCTTTTCAGTTGCATAAGGAGTCTCCCTGTCTTTAGAGACACAGAAAGGATCATGGGGATGCATAATCATATGACAGAGTGGGTGTCTTTGTTTCCTTGTTTGTTTTCTGGTCCAAGGATTCTGTCTCCCTCTGTCCCACAGAACTTCTGGTGTTCAGCTTTCACTCAAAAACTTCTGGGTAGGTATGTTGTTGGGAAAGTTATTTGGGGATTTGAGCTGGCAGAAGTTAAGTGTGTGAAAGAGTAGGTGCAGACTGCTGACAGTTTGCTTTGTCCAGAGCTTTGGTGTGGGGTGTCTGCGTGTGTATTCCTGTGTCCAGATCCTCTTCAAATCAAGTGTGCAGTGATGACAGAATCATTTTAAGAGGGCCTGGTAAATTTGGGTATGGCTTCAGGTACTCCTGCTATGCAAGGTGAGATATTGTATGTGATGGTCTAGAAGAAGCTTGGTAATGCCCTGAGACAGTGATTTAGTTTTCATACACATTTGTCTCATATGTAATGACCTACTACTATCTTGAACCAAAATTAACAGCCCTGCTTTATAGGAGTATTTGATATAAGTCTGTCCACACCAACTTTCCATTTTCATACACAGGAGGTTCCAAATTAGTCCAATGTCTTATGTAACTGCACATTACTTTCTGGCTAGTAACTATTTTTTTAATGTTTCTAGGGATTTTCTTCCACGAGGTTCTGGAATTGTGACAAGACGACCATTGGTCCTGCAACTCATCACTGCCAGCACAGGTAATCTCTTCATCCTTTTGGGTCAGTGCCTGGACAAAGTGCTGATGTACTTCAGGAGAAAAAACTTTTCTAAGAACACATAAGCAGTGTGAAGAAAGGTGCCACTAGACTGTCTGGAACAAAGGCCTGCTGCTTCAAAATTGTATGCTCAGGACCAACTCATGTCATTGACCGGTCTGGGAAAGTGGTAACATCTAAATCCCAGAGCACAGGGTGAATTGAATCCAGGATCAGACTTGAAGCAGCGGAGAAACATTGTTACATGCAATAGGCTTTGGAAATTAGCTTGATTTACTCATTTCTTGATGAGATTTTCCGTTGTATTAGTTAACACATCAAAATTGCTGCGGTTCTACCTTTAACTCTTGCTGCAGTGCACACAGATTTGATTCCATGCAGCCTGTTTTCCTAACTTGTCTTTTTTGGTTGGGCTCACTGCATTAAATAGAGCAGAAGGTAGATTGGGGAAAAACAAGGCTTATATGTATTTATCTGATCAAAAATATAAATATTTTTGGGTGTACCACTGGGCTATGAGATATATTGAGATCTTTCATCAGAATTCACTACTGTGTACTCTTCTATGGGACACTTGAACTGCTGTGATGTAGCTCAGTTCCCTGGCGTATATAAAAGCAGCTATGGTTCACCATCATTCCAATTTTTGTTGTTGTTACTTCTAAACTACTTCTAAACCAATGTAAGCAACAAAAATCACTGGTTTTCTATTTACTTCTGCTTAAAATAGTAAAAAAGAAATGAAATGAAATAACATCCAAACCAGTGCTGAAAACCAAAAAGTGGTCTTTGAATTATGGACCATGATGAAACTGGGGAAGAAACAAAATTATAGCTGCCTGTGAAATTTTAGTCTGTCTCTGTGTGTGAGGTGTAATTAAGTTTTTGTGTGTATTTCTTTCCTGAAGGTCTTTGCATTGTTCAGTGGGAAGGTAGACTGTGGTCTGCCTGGGCTTCAGGGTTTTTTCTGAACTACTGCTTTTAAAACACAGTCATACTTTCAGTGCCTCTGTGAAATTTTCCATGGTGTTTACACTGTGGAAGAGAAAGGAAGAACAGTGGAGTTCAGTATTTCTGCATGCTAAGCTTAGAAACTTTGAGATTTTCAAGTGTGTAGTACACTTATAGTGCTTTATATATGTTAAATACTAACATTTGTTTTAGTTGGAGAAATGCACACTTGCCATTTCTGCATATCTGGCTTTTAGCCTCTGACATATGATGCAGAAATGCATGAATGAGGCCTAGCTGTGGAGAGTCTTCATCTGAGTTTTCCAGCACTATGCAAGAGCAGAGGAAAGAAAAGCTTTGAGCTTTGTGCTGGCAGTCCTAACAAAATGACTGAACTGGGAGCATGTCAGTAAGTGAGCACTTACACTCTGACCTCAAGTGGTTAAATACTTATTCATGGACACCCATCCTAAACTTACCCTGACTGGTCTGTGTTGACCTCTTTTGTAAAATCATCATTGTCCCTTGGTTAAAGGGGACTGAAAGGGCTTCTCTTTATCTGGTATTTTCCTCATTAATATGTTCCCAAACTATTACTGGCTTTAGGTAGGCCTCTAGGTTTCTTATAGGTACCTTCTCTGCTAAAAATTAGTTCTTCATTTTAACTTAAATAACACAACAAAAAACTTAAAAATTCAGGAGCACTGAGCTTCAGCCTAATTTTGTGTTTCCTGGATGTCAAGGCGTATTTCTCCCTTTGGGAAATGCTGTGTATTTCTTGTTTGGAATTAAATGCCAAGACCTTTAAAAAGGTCTTTAAAAAAATGCAAGCTTTATTTTGTTACTTTCTTTAAACTTTGTTCCACCGTTGTTGTTTTTGGTGGTGAAATTCCAAGTAACTTTGTCTTTTAAGTCACCTTTATCTTTGTGAACTAATTTTAAGAAAAGAAAATAAAGAAAACTGCTTAGAGAAGCTCAGTGTTCTTTTACAGGAAGCAGATGCTGGACTGATTTCTCTGAAGCCCATAATTATCTAAAATGTTACAGAATAATTAGAAGACTGTATCAGCTTCTTGTTGCTGTAGTAAACAAAACTAATTTTTGATCCTAGGATTTTTCTTGACTCTTAAAAGTAACTATTTTTAATCTTGGACTATTCCTTGGGAGAGAGGGGGCACTTTCTATGCAAGCATGCACAGATGATTACAAGATACTTCAGCAACGTTTTGGACATGGCTGAGAATAGGTGGTTAAAGCTTCATTTAACTTGAGTCATTGCACTAAGGGATGAAAATTAGCAGAGGAGACATTTGTGCACATCAAACAAAACAAAAAGAGAAAGCTTTGACCGTCCATTATTAGGGTCAGACATGGCATGGAAGGGTGTAGCAGGAACTGATTGTGAGGAATTATCAGGGACCCTCCAACACCTGAGAGATCTGACACATCTTGGTCAAGAGCTGTTACCCCTGCAAGGGGTAATGTTAAACAATTCAAGAGTAAGAAATGTATCTCATGAGAGATGTGGAGTATACATTTTTTTAGAGCTTTGTTTGCGTATTGTAAAAGTTCTGTGTAGTTTGTACAAAGCTATTTTGCAGGGACCTGTTGACCTGCTTTAGTCACTGACATGTTTTGGTGGTACTAGTACAATTCCTAAATGGCTTTATGGCGTTTGCACTTCACAGCCAATGCAAATACTGTACTCTGCTGAAATATTGAAGGCAAATACAAAGTCTTAAATGAAATATTGCAACTGATGAGTCAGTCTTTAATAATTTTGAGTATTTTTCTCTGAGTTTGATGATGTGAGAAATACCAAGTAGCATAGAATAAGTCAAAATATGGATGTTAAAAAGAATTTTGACTCTTTTGAAAAACTCTGACTTGTTCTCCGTTGTTCCCAGCCTCTGTAGGGAATGTTTTGGAGAAAATAGTCCTACCCAGGCAGGTGCAGTTTAGTGAGCTTTAGAAGGCACAGGTGTGGGCAGGGAGCTGTGAGCTGCGAACTTGTCTGCTGGCCACCTTCAGGTTTAACAAGGCAGCTGGGATAAATGAGCCTGTTCAGAGGATGGGCATGGGAGGAATTTCACCTGCTCTTTTCCTGGGTGAGAAATGGGATGTGAGAGTAGTTTATTTTGTGAGACTTTAATGTCTGCATTCAGGCAGAACTTGCTGGTTCTTTCTGTATTTGACTGCTGCTGTGTAAGATCCAGGCAGCTCCAGGATGCTTTCTCACCGGGCAGCATTTGTTTAAAATGCTGCAGTGTTGTGGTATTTCAGCAGTTCCCAGTGTGTGTGTAGAGTGCTTGTCTCTGTTTCTTACTCATGATTGCTTTCCAGGAGCAGTAATGCATTATGTATTTTAGAAGAATTTTTCTCTATGTGTCTTTAAGATGCAAGTGTTGGTGCACAGCTGACCTGGGATGAGAATTTTAAGTGAGCTTGTGAGGTGGTGGGGTTTTCTTCCTTTGAGTTGGTATTCCTTAATTTTTACATTAAAACGTATTTCTTAAACATTCTTAAGTTCTTGTTTCACACCTTTGAGCGTGGTTCTTGGTGGCTTTTTGATCTAATACAGCAGTAAGATTAAATAGTTTCGGTTGGGAGTTAATAGATATTTTAAGTGGTGCTGCTGAGTCAGCTTTGGGAAGGTAATGACTTGAAATTTCTGACATCTTGAGAGATGGGTTGGTGTTTTTGTTGGTTTTTTGGTTGTCATTCGTTTTGTTGTGGGTTTGTGTGTGGTTTATTTTTTTCTTTCTGCTGCCACACATTTTGTATAACCTTAGGCAATCTGTTCTTGCTGTGCTTTTTTCTGCCTGTGCAGGTGAGATAATGACTAGATCCTTTGAGGTTAGTTATTACAGTTTTTTTTGAGCAGCAGTGGCAACAAAAATGTGTGAAGCCTTTGTAGTAGGTCTTCTCTTTGTTAAAAATACATGGCCTGCTGTATAAATCTTGTTAGTTGTTATTTACATGTTAAATATCCAGGCTCTAGGACAGTTATTTTCCTCTTTGATTTTTTTTTTTTTGGAGGAATTTCAGATTTTCTTGTTGCTTCAGCAGATTAACAGATTTTGAAAATGATTATTGAGGTGGACATTTTTTAGATTAATGAGTCATATGTACAGTACCCACATTTGTTTGAGTTCTGTTAATTAGCATACTAAGTGGAAAGTAAATCATAAGGTTCAAAAGACATTCTGATTTTTTCTGAAGTCTTGCAGATGTTCTTTTCTATTGAAATGGTTGAGCTTTAATCCAGATTTCATGTATTGCAAGACTATTCCTCAAGCATAGCCATCTTCTGTTGCCATCTGGTGGCAAAAACAATCTTTTAACAGAAAATGAAATAAAAATTTAGACTGGTTATTTCAGCTAACAGAAATGATCTTAGAGACTTCATCAGCTGGGAGGAATTTGGAGGTCTTCAGGGACAAGATCTAGAAAAATGCCCTGGTGCCAATAGCAGGGAAGAGAATGGGCACTGTGCAGGCAGTGACTGCCATTTCCTGGATCCCACTCTCATTCGGGTGATGAACAGGGATGCCAGAGGGATCAGTACAGTTACTGAGGTGTGTACCTCAAAGCTAAAGGGTGACACCGGCATGGGGAAAAGCTGGTAAGAATGGGTGACCCCTTCCTGAGAATGAAAGGACTGATGTCCTGGAAGAGGGACGGTGCTGCTGGTCTGAAGCCTGAATTTAGGCTTAGTGTGAGGTGCAGATATTCCTTTGCACGTGCACATTTCCCAGCTGTTGCTGTCTGTGCTGGTAATCTGAGCTAATCCCGGTGGCTGCTGAGGTCTGGCAGCGTGGCTTGGGGGCTCAGCCACTTGTCCCATCAGGACCCTCAAATGGGGTATGAGCTTCAGCTCATGTTGGGACAAATTAATGGTACCCACAAATACTTGGTTTTACAAGTGGTTTTGCCTGGAAGCTTTTGTTTGCTTGATCCCAGATTGATGCTTCTGTCACTTTCCTTCATTATCTTTATGAAGATGGTCATATATAGAGCCATTTTCCAATCTTAATGAGGGGATTCCATCTTTCCTGATGTCACTGAGCATCAGTCAAAGTTCACTTTTGGGAGAAAGGAATATGTAAGTAGTTATTAACAATCTGAAAGGTATTTGAGACGAACAGCAGCCAGCACAAACTCATCAAGGGAAATAACCCTGTCATATCAGAGCAATACATTTTTTTATTACAGGGTAGCAGGCCTGTAAATGAAGGTGTGATGAGTGTCTTATCTTGGGCACAGTAAAGGTTTTTAAATTATCTTCTTTTTATTTAAAATATCATAAGCAATCTTGGGAAACATCCTTTAGCAAGGACTCCTATAAGATGGATGCACAGTTGTTTACATAGTGGAAGGGACACCCCTCCAGGTCATGTTCAGTATTTTGTGTTACTGATAGGATGACAGAATAGAGTGTGTTTATTAAGTTGGTGTTTGGCAAATACATGTGAGACTATAAAAGATACTGGAGGGCAGAACTGGAATTCAAATTGCTTGCAGAAGAAGAGAAATATCCTCAAAGTAGGAAGAAATTCAGCTGGGTTTGTTTTTTTTTTTTCTGTACTGAAAGGCTGGTATTTGAGGAGGCATTTGGTTCTCAGAAAAGGACCTGGTGCCCACAGTGAATCTCTTACAGAGCATAACTCACTGATGCTGTGCTGTTGTAAAATACAGAAGTAAACATTGTGCAAGATGCATCACAGAAATGCTGTCTTACAAGGTTGTTCTGCTTTTTCTCAGTCCTGGGAAGGAGAGAGTTCTGGTGAGAGCTCTGCCTCTGTAAATTTAGGAAAAATGCCCGGAGGAGGGATTGAAACTTTAGAAAGCATCATCCAGGAAAAGAGTGAAAGCACAGAGAGAAATTTCTTCTACAAACAAAAACTTTCAAGGTTGTGGAAGGTTATTGCATCCAGAAGAATGCTTTTCCTCCTCTGGTATGAGTGATTACCCTTCTAATGAACCATTTCACTAGTTCCTGAGAGCATGACCTGGTATTTTATGATAGTTACTTTCATCAGATCTACACTATTTTCCACGTTTAGTATCTTCTGCTATGATATTCTTGTAATTCTCTGCATTGACAGGATTTCTATTTTGTCTTCAGGAAATACCAGGGTACTTCTATTTCTTGTAGCCTTTCTGCTTGAAGGTTAGCAGTGGAGTACCTCAGTTTTGAGTATTTCATCTTCAGCTTGTTAGCAAAGCTACAGAAATGGCAAAGTAGAGAGGGATTATGGGTTGAGTAGGACCACAAGGGCTTTTGATACTTCCTCTCTTTTCAAGGAAGCACCATTGAATGATTTGTTATGGTCCAGATTCACTTAACTGCATTTACTTTGTTCAGAAGAAGCTGTCCATCATCAAAGAAAAGGTGAAGTACTTTGGCTGATGGTGCTTATTTGCATGTTTTTAAAACACCCTCTTGAAATCACTCTTTTGGACAGAGTTCTGAGGCTTTGTGAGATGCTTTGTTGAAGGTACAAAGACTGTTGTTGCTTGAGTGACATCTCCCCAAGGGGCTGGCAGGTACAAGATGCAGTAATAGCAGGTATTCCTCCTGTGCTGCATGTTTAAAATGTTTGCTATAGGCCAACAATTTCATGAGCCACCTTTTTGGAACACTTTCAACCTCTTTTGAGTATTCTAGACTGGATACTGTCACCAACTTGAAGCAACTCTGCTTGAAATCAGTTTGGGAGCAGCTCTGAATCCAGGTCTCTGATCTTGGCGAGTTCCTGACCTCTAGTAACAGATTATTCTGTACAGGGTAAAGTCTGGGCTTTGTAAGGTCTTGGGCTCAGCCTGATGTGGATCAAGGATGTTTTCCAAAACATCCCTTATGTATTTCTAAGTGCTGATCTTTGTCACTTGGCTCTCTTTAGCTTAGAGATAAATTTATGAAATATCTCAGGTGTTTATGTAATTTCAAAGGTTTGAGAATAACAATGGCTGTTTATTTCTAATAATACTATAACATTGTGCTAGACAAAATCATAAAGGCATAGGGAGATATAACTGACAGGAAAAATAAGGAGCATTTTAAAAGATGTGATCCCATATCACTTGTTTGTATGATTTGTCTAATTTAATCAAAACTGAAGAGATAATTAATCACTTGTGGATGCAGTGAAGGAACTGTGCTATGGTAGCCTTTTCATTCTATGTTATCCAAGGTGCTTTTAATGAGTCTGGGGGGAAAAAAAGAGGTATTTTAAAATTTTGTCTCTAATTGATTTTTTCTCTTAATATAACTTCAGTTTTATACAAAAAAATACATGTTTGAAAGCTAGACATCAGACAGGATCACTTTTTCTTATCTGGTTTTGTGTCCATTCCCACAGAAATGTACATAAAATGTTTTCTTAGTATTCTTCTGTGTATGAAAGCTGGAAAGTGGAGATTGCATTAAAGCATGTTCTTACCCAGTCTGGCTGAAGGCATCACTGCCAAGGACAGGCTGAGGGCTGAAAGGAGCAGAACAAAGCGCTGCTTGTCCGCTGGAATTCTTATTCCGTGGGCTGCGTGTGGCACCACAGGTTATGAAGCACTGTGGAGTTTATTCCTTCAGCACTACTGGCACCACGGATCAAGGCGTTTTGATAAATATCAACCCAGCTAAAAAGTAGCAAATATTTTTATTTGGATTACTTCAAAGCCATATCAGATAGTGACTCTATTGCTGAGTGTGAAGTGGGACAAAGAGAAAAGCTTCCTTGGTTGCCGAGTCAGTCAACTGATCACAGCTGGGCACCAACTATTAATTACTGAATTTAGGATTAATTTTCTAAGAAAATACGATGAACCACTGGGGAAAAAAAACAACTAAGAAGAATACAGTGTGTTTTGTGCCAGGAGCAGTGCATGAAGAACTGGCACAAAATACAAGCCACTTGTCAGCTCTTTTTCTATTAGATAGCTGTTTTCCACCCTTAAGGTGACAAATTTTACAAATGTAAATTCTCAACAGAGGTATTTTATTTTATGCACCATATTATTTTTCCTGTTTGAAATACTTGAATATTCCCTGGGTTTTTTTTAATAAACAATGGACGGTGAAACAAAACTCCTATTCATTGTCATTTTGGTGCTGGAGCTAAAAAAAAAGGATATAAAATTAAGTAGTTTTTTGTTAGGTGCTCTCTTGTTTTTAAAATAAGTGATGTATATTTGTCCTAACAAGGGTGAGTTTTCCTGCTCCTCCTACTTTTTGAATCTGGAGGGATTGTGGTATTGTAGCACAGACAGGTGGGTATTTGATGTTTTCCCCTCCACTCTGTCCTTTTTTGACTCAATTTGCTTTAACTATTGTAGTTTTGACTGGATTTTGGGTTTGTGTGAGGTTTGGTTTTTTTCCATCTCTGTCAATAATAGTAATAAAGTGACTTCTGGGAAACTTCAGACTTCAGTACTGACACGTAAGGTCCTCTTTTAATCCATATTCTCAGATCTGGTGTTCTCAGCTGCTGTTCTTTGAGTACCAAGCAAGCTCTTTGCACTGGTTTTTGTGGGCTTGTTATAAAGTAACATTTTCTGAGGAAGAAATATCTGAAGGGAGCTTTGAGATCAGACCTTGATTGCAGGATGAAATGAACTGGAACATGCACAACTCTTTTCAGCCTTTCTCCAGTCCTACTGTTTAGACCTGCTGGGGACAGGATGTGAGCTGGTGTCTGTAATTACTGTTGGTGTCATTATTTCTGATTGCAGCCTCGCTATGTAGATAAACTTTTGCATTCTGCTTTGAAGGAAGAAACTCCAGTTTTAAAATTCCAGGATGTGTTTTTGGTTATGCAGGCAACTAAAATGTTGCAATAATTAATGTCAGTATTTGGATTCAAAAGTCAAAACAGGGACCTAGTGTCAAGTGTGGATCTAACAAATTATCTGCCTTTGATTCCTGGTCAGTGCTCTTCTAAGGTTCAAAGGTAAAACACAACTTGTATGATATTAAAGACTTGGAAATTATTTGTTCTCGCACTTCAGCAAAAGCACAGCTATTTCTATAGACACGTCTGCAAACTTGTAAACATGATTCATATTTAGATTACAGGAGACTTTTAGGAAGTGAGAAGTTGTGTTAAGAACAGCACAGTGTTTTTAAATGATTTTATTTTCATTATGAACTTGTAAAAATTTACAGAATTCCCTTACTAAATGCATGTTTAACATGGGCTGTTAGTTTTTAAAGCAAATGCTAAAAGTCTTTCATGGTACAGAATTTGAATTACTTTTCCATTTAGTGATATATTACAGGCAAATGAGATGAGATGAAAACTCAGAATCTCATTCTTAATCTGTTCCTTATTCTATTAGTGTAAATGGCATCAATTGAATCTTTTGCACTGTTCCAGAAGATGATGTGCTAAAGATAAGAGCAGTAGATCATCCAGTCAACTTGACTTTTTAACTGAGCCTTTCTTGTTGAGGGCTGGTTTTCATATGTACAGTCATAGTAATGCTTTCTTGATAGCCATGATGATGAACTTCTGTGCCCACACATCTGAAGAATGCTGGGGGCTTGAAAGTGGGTGTCCAAGTTAATAAGCTTATGAAATACAGAGTTTTTATTGATATTCTTGACAGAGTATGCTGAATTTCTACACTGCAAAGGGAAGAAATTTACTGATTTTGATGAAGTTCGTCAGGAAATTGAAGTAGAAACAGATAGAGTAACAGGAATGAACAAAGGCATTTCTTCAGTTCCTATTAATTTAAGAATATATTCTCCACATGGTAGGTAAAATCATTCTACTTTACATTTATGTCATATAAACATACTATGTAGCTCTGTCTGTGTAGCCATCACCTTTTGTATCTGTTCTTATTGCCTGATCTTCTGGGCAGCAAAAGGTTGAGGCTGAGTCGAACCAAAAGTGGATGTGTGTCTAGAAGAATCCTCAAATTCTCCTGCTGGAAGAAACCACCCCATGGCAGACAGCTGTTGCCATGAGAGCTGGGTGGAACACAGACTCTCTGCCCCATTCAGCATTCTCTTGATTTGAAAATATTCTCACCCTGCATCAGGATGGAGGCAATCTCTTGCCCACTACATTCACCATTACGTAGTAGCTCATTAGTAGGGACCAGCAGTAGCACTTAGTAACAAAACTTTTTTTTTGCCACTCTCCGGAGGAATTCCCTGATCTAAAAAGTTACTCTGTGTCCCTGCCTTCCTGGAAATTTATTGTTTGCTGTCACTAAAAATATAGTCAGACAGCAATAGTGTTTGAAGCGGCTTTCTGTTGAAGGCCCCCTGTGTATATCGAAGTTGGTTCCTCTGGTTGCCATCTGCCCATTTTAATGAAGACAATCTAGAGAAAACTTTTCCCACTGAATCTGTCTTTGATGTAGGACAAAAGTGGTACATGTGGCTGAAGCACTTG
>WEIT01004786.1:1762-12194 GCA_013389985.1 Dryoscopus gambensis
TCATGATTTTTTCCCAGCAGTAACTGATAAAATATTCTGAAATTTTGCAGGGTGGTTATTTATCAGTCTGATTCAACTCAGGAGTGGTAAAACTGCAGACCTTTCTTGCCACAATGTACAAAATATGTAAATTCCAAAAACATCTTTCAAGAGAAAGACACAGAACAACCTACATGCAGGAGAAAGTTGTTGCTGGAATACTCTTAGAATTCCAATACAGAGATTTTCAGGGTTAAACTGAGTCTTCTGCTCTCTCTCTACTGTGACCTAAAGGAATAGAGTCGTTATCTTCACACAGTAACAAAGAAGAGCCATAAACTGATAAAATTAATGAAAAATGCTTTTTTAAATGAAACAAACATCACAGAAATGTGGCTACAGAAGCAAGTTTATAAATAAGGCATTAATAAATGATTAATAGGTGTTTCAATATCTTTTTGAGAAGAATTGCTCCTAATGCTAGCAAGTCATTAGTTTTCATCTGGTTATGATCCAATAGCTATGTATAAAACTTTTTACAAGTAGGATTATAATTGTTTTATTTCTATGAAGACCACAATGCATGCTTATCAAAGTTGTTAGGTATTCTTCTGTAATCAATCATCCAGTAAATGCAAATAAGTTTAATCAGGACAATTAGGCAGTATGAAGTGGATTCTATGCAAATCCAGTCTTCAATTCTCTTCATTTGACATTTTCTTCAAAGAATCCTTCTAAAGGTGACTTTTGTCTCAAACTTTACTAGTTTGAGCTGTTTTCAGGTAAGGAGAAAGTTCTAGCCTTGGAGCTGTAACCAGGAATATCTATTTCCCTACTCTCTACCCTTTGTCTTTTATAATGAAGAAGATTTCGTTTGAAAGTCTGTGCTGATTGCAGCTATTGAAGGAGAGCACAGAAAGTGAAGCAATCATTCTGTACACCAATTTCAGTCTATTAAGGGATTTAAAATCATAATCAACACTCTCATAGTTCACCAAGAGATCAGGCAGCAAATGGCAGCAAGATTTTTCTGCACTTGTTAGGTGCTCCCCTGAATATGAAAATTGTTCTGTTGCAGGCTACCAGCAAATCCAACTTCACGGTGGGGCTCTCTGTGGACCAGAGTCCCAAGGGGAGGTGGCTGTGCAGGGAGCAGTCTCCTTAGGGCCCAGACATTTATGATTCTGTCAAAAGTGAAAAGAAACCCACTAATCTTGAAGTAACAGAAATGCAGATAATATTGTTGAGATTAATTCTCCAAGGAGAGTTTGCATCCTTTCACCCAGACGGCTGGTAAATCCCTGAGTGTGGGAAGGTGCCCATTCACCATCAGCAAGTGGGAAACTGTGAGTGAAAAGCATTTGCCAGGCTTTCTTGTGTAGGCACAAAGAAAACAGTGACGAGGTGTAAGACACCTGTGCTGGGAAAAATTAGCTTACCACAATCCTCTGTGCAATTTTATTTTTGAAGAAAGGACATTAACTGATCTGCTTCTGTGTAATCAACAAACATTTCATAAGAAAAGGCCTGCTTTTTTTTTTTCTCTTTTCAAACAATATTGACTTTTTCAAGGAAGAAACAAGACAGAGTCTCTGAAATTCAGTTGTTCACATTCAGTCCCTCAGAAAGCACCACTGGTATAACTAATAGAGAAGCCATCAAGGGTTTTTTTTAATCTTAATAGCATTATAGACATTAGTAATTCTGGTTCACAGGCAGTAAATAATGCATTTGTAAAGAATTAGCTTTTACACAAATCCAAACTACTTGGAAGTGTGCTTGAAACCTGAAAAATGTGTGTTCTCTGAAAATATTTGACTGTCTTCAACAGGAATCGGAAACACTTTATTTTCTTTATTATTCAGTTTACAGGTAGACAGATACATGTTACAGTTAGAAAGATACATGTCAGTGGATCTTGTTTTTTCAGACCATTAAATATTTATGTGAGGGAAATACCGAGAAAAATCATTCTCTGCATTTCTACTGCTATTCAGTTTGCTGGTGATAGAACAAAATGAAGACTACAATAAAAACAGTCCCCTATTCAGATTACTGTGGAGATTCACCTATGGGATATGTGGATGGCTGGCACTCTCTTAGAGAAGAGAGGTACACATTTGGGGATTTGTGTAGCCAATACACACACATCCCCTCACCACCTTTGGCTCCTCTAAACTACTTGAGTTTGAAAATTCTCAGATTTCCGATCTTTTTTTTTTTCCTATTTTAACTATTGGTTTTTTGTGGGTTTTTTAGGCAAAAATTAAATTAATGCATTTTTACTTCTAAAAATTCAATTATTGATATTTTATATAGAACCTCAATAAATTTGGAAGTTATTTCTTAAAGTAAGGCTTCTCATTTATTGAGTTTAGAGACATTTGAGAAAGCTTCTCGGTTTCCTGAGTTTCTAGGGAAGTTGCTAATGTATTAATGCCTAGATAATTTAGAATTTCTTATATTGGTAACAGTGTGTAGCATGAAATACTGGATCCTAAAACCCAGAATAATCTCATGTTGTTTATTTTTCTCAAAAACAAAACCCCAAATAACGACGTAAAAACCCCCAAACCAAATCAAAGAAACAAAAAAAACCCCTAAAAAATCCAAACCAAACCAACCAACCCAAAAAACCCCACAAACTCAAAGTCTCTCGACTTTACTGGCATCTCTAGGTCTTGGCGTTTTTGTCAGGAGATAATTCTGTTGAGTTTCAACTCTTTTAGTGAAATTATCCCTGGAATTATAATTTAGCTCTTGTAGGATACTAACATAAAATAATTTCTGCAAGAGACAAATTATATAATCTAAAGTTACACACACATCTCCAAACCACAGGGTAGAAAAAAGGTATAGAAAATTACCATGTTATACAAGATGGTTTTTAAAATCTATTTATGTGTTTTGAATTTCAATGGTCAAGAATGTTTTCTCTTTTTGATATTGGAGATTCTATTTTGAATGGCAGAAAACAGAAGCTTTACAAATAATGTGCCAAGTATAATATTATTCATTAATAAAAGTGTTACTTGAAAATATATTTCTTGCAGTGATATCAAAATATACTGAAGATAATTTATCAACATATGTTTATATTTCTTTACTGAATATTTTATTAAAGGTGACAATAATTTTAAAGCCTTGTGATAGCATAATCAGACTATGTGCAAGAAGAAGTGAAATATAAAGGTTTTTACAATTTTCCATTATAATGCAAAATGAAAGGATGAAAAATATTTCTAAGAAATGTTGAAATCTTTATTCTTTCTAAAAGAAAAAAGCCCCTTGACAGGTGGACAAGTTGCATTATATTAATTGTCTGAAAAATAAGCATAGCGTAAGGAAAAAATCTGAGCTTGTACAGCATCTTAACTATATGTAAATTGAAGAACAATAAATGTAATCTTTCAGTTTCAGCTAATAAGGAGTTATCCAGCGTCAAGCACTAATGCAAGTATTTGCTTTCAATATAACTTTAGTTCTTTCTCTCTGAATTTTAACAACTTGTAGCTCAAATCTGAAATAAATAATTCTTTCTAATTTCATGTTCAAGTCTCAGCAGGTTCTGTTCATTTCCTTTTTCATCTAAGTACACTAAATTTCATGTACTTCATGAAATTCTAGAAAAATTTAGCTTCCTGAAGGTCCCAAAGGAACCTTGTCATTATCAGCTCCAACTGCCCCAGGTTGCAACAGGCCAAAATCCAAGTTTTGCTAGGGCTTTGTCCTGAGTTCTAAATGTCTCTACGGATGGAAATTCCATATTTAGCAGGTTTTTTTGAAATGAGTGTTTTTTAAACCAGGTCCTGTCTCTACTATTTCATTCACATGCATTTTACTGGGTTTTAAGGCACGTTATAGAAGATAATGGTTTTTATGTTGCCCAAGATATGTTCTTAAACTGCTGTACTGAGTGTTCTGCCTGGTACTGCTGCTCCTTTTACTACACGTCTTTAAAGTTAAAGGAAGTTGTGTACATGCCAGTGTTGATGAGGTAATCAAAACTTTAAGTTTTCTACCTCTGTGTTGTGCTACTTAGTTTTAAATTGGCTACACCAGTGAGAAGGCATACATGATGTAGGCAACTCCTATTACAAAAGTTTGTAGTAAAAACAAAATGTAAACCAGTAAGTTTAAAATAAGGTTATTCCATTTTCTCTTTTACTTTTACATATATATATNTGGGGACGGGGGTTTCGGGTTTTTGTGGATTTTGCAGTTGTTGTCTGTGCAGTTCAGGTTTTTGGGTAAAACTACTAAACTTCATTTTCTGTCCTTTAACAAGACATTTTGACTGACATCATATGAACAGAAATTCATTCAGAAGACTTCAAAATTTTATTGAATCATAGAATTATAGACTTGTTTGGGTTGGAAGGGACCTTAAAGTTCATTCTCATTCCAAACCCCTGCCATGGGCAGGGGCACCTTCCACTAGATCAGGTTGCTCAGAGATCCTTCCAACCTGGCCTTGAATGCTTCCAGGGATGGGGCATCTGCAGATTCTCCAGGAAATTTGTGCCAAGGCCTCACCACCCTCACAGGGAAGAATTTCTGCATAGATTTCCCCTGAGATTTCAGAAACACCATTATGCAAAAAAATATTCTTTCTTATTATAAAACAAAGCAGTTACTATCTCTTATTATTGAAATTGAGAGGAAATCTAATAGTTAGAATTCTCATTAATTACCTCTTAGGTTGTAGGTTTTGTATTTACTGCTTCCTTTATACTGAAGCATGAAAGTACGTACCCCACTGATTACTAAAACAGTTTCCCAATGTAACAATACTTCACCATCAAACCAGGAAGACTTACAAATAGGTTCCTGAGAGATACAAATCCCATATAATTCAATAATTTTCTTAGTGAGTTTAATGATTAAGTACAATATATCTGTATAGTTTGTAGATCAAACAGAAATAACTTGCAAATAGTTTGGTAGGGTAAGTCAGGGCTCAAAATTGTTTTAAGAGTTGAAAATCTTCAAGGCAGAATTCATTAATTTCTACTGCAAGCTGGAAAAGTAGAAGAGAAAATGCATTCATGAGCCTCTCCCAGAGGGAAAATGCATCTTGAGATGTTTAATTCCTTGGCAGATCTGTCAGATTTGACTCTCTATGACATGAATTGCAGTCACATTCAGTTCAACAATAACAATTACTATTCCTGAGGAGTTTTTATGCCTTTCTGGAATACTATGTATGTACTGCACAAATTTAGAAGTACCTGAAGTCTCAGAGGTTTTTGTGTCTCTTAAATGATGGCATAAGCCATTCAGAAAACATTTCTGTGTAGTGAATTGAGGTTTAGAATCTGGTTCTTCATTTATCAGACTTTTAGGCATCTTAAGAACAGCAGAATCATGGATGAAAAACTCTTATAAAACTAGAAAATATTTGTTGCTTTATACCCAACTTTTTTATTATGTCATATTTATTGTTGCATTGTCAAACTGACTAAAATTAGTGGTTTCATTCAAGAAATTGCCCATTTTTAGTAGGCAATTATTGGTAATATTGTCAAAAAATTTGTGGATGGTTCCTCCTATCACTTAATATACTGACAATACTATTGCTAAGCCTAAACTCACTTTTTTTTCAAAAGAAACTGAGTATTTAGCTTGATTCAAAAAGAGTTTTCTCAACTTAAAACCAGCTTTGAATTTACAAGAATGCAGGTATTGCATATATACGTGTATATATATATATATATACATACACAAATATTATTAAGCTATATTGTTGTAAGGCCTGATACAAATAATATGAATAAAAAGTGCTTAGTTTTAAAAAACCTAAGTTCTTGGGATAAAATGTCATCATGCGATTTGCCAATAAAATTTTCTATGACAAGTTGTCATTAAAAAAAATGAAAGAATGGATGCAATTTTATTACTATAGGCTACAATTAAACTTTAGGACAAAGACCATTTTTTATCCAATTTATTTTGTGCATATACCTTCATGTAAGAAATTTATTCAGCCCTTTAATTCTGGCTCTATGTAAATTCTGGTCTCCATCCAAATCTTTGCTGTAAAAGTCTCTTGTGGTTGAAAAGGTTGAACTGTAAATAAATGTCTTAAACAAAATTACATGGATGGATTAGAGAGACTGGAAAGTGAGAAGTGTAAAGGGAAAACTATGTTTAAATATTTCAGGTTTTCATACAGACCTGAAACATCAGGAGAATGAGATGTACTTTTCACATTTAAAGGTGAATAAAATGTCATGAGAAGTGAAGAGAATCCAGACAATTTACTACACAGCATGAGTTCAAACTAAAAGCAACAGAGTGTTATGCACATTTAACCACTATCTGAGCTTACTCCTTTTCCCTTGTAATTCTGTGTTTGTAATTGCATTGAGTCAGCCAAAGCTCATTGCAGAATGTGATTTGTGGTCTTCTCAAGACACAGACTTGAAAATTTGTAGGAACAAATGGAAGATACTTTGATTGCAAGAAGTATGTAGTAAATATCTTAATAAAAAATTAAATAGAGGATTAGTCATTCCAAATGTATTTCACCTGGCGCTATTGCGGTAATTCTGGTCTATTCCCTATTTAGACCTTTAAGCCTTTTCATAACCACACACTCTCAAGTAAATTTACGGTGAACAGCTGATCTGATGTAAAGGTCTTTCTGACGTGGCTTGTAAAGGTAAATCTTGTTAAGCAAAGAGTGATGCAGTGTAGTATTGGGTATGAATAACTGATAAATGAGACACATAGTGCAGCTGCAAATTTTGCCTTTCAAGTGTGTATTGTGTTCATCCACATTTATTGTACATTGCTTGTCTACTTAGAAAAAGATAAAGTACATTTATGGAATATTTATGTGTATATAAACTTCTGCCGCACTTTGTAATACAAAACAGAAAAGTGCTCCAGGATGACAGAGTATTCTTTAAGTATTTTCAAGGTCACTGAATGACAAAGTAGTTATGAATAGAGCTCTCCTTCAGCCACATACAAGAATGAGCAACAGAACAATAGCATGGCCTGATCTGTATTACATTTCACAATATCTTTAAATTAATCTCCTTTTTATGACCCTTTTTCTGTCTCCTCATTTCTTTCTTCATTGGTAAGAAATATATTATAGTATACAGGAGTAGGGTGGGGATGAGGAAGAAATAGTTATGAAGGAAAATTATCTTTGCATGTGAGAAGCAAAAGAAGAGTTCTTGAAATCATCACTCATGTCAGCCTTCAGGTCTTTCCATTTACACAGTAGGGAATGTTAGGAAAGACACATTCAGGACTATGAAAATGGCCTCTGTGGAGACAGCAGAAATCAGGAGCTGCTTTATTCTTATTTCAAGTGGTGGTTTCTGCCAGCTCCTGAACTGGGTAACAGAGAACGTAGACTTTCTTTTCGTCACACTTTACATGCTCCGGAGTTGAAAATTGTATGGCTTAAATGAGTGAAAGACACAATTCCTGTGTCAGAACCTGCTTCTTAGGCAGCTCCAAGGCTACAGCAACTTATGTGAGAAAAGTCATGCAGATTTTATATATTCTGTTTATTACTGAGATTTTATATATTCTGCTTATTACTGTTAGGAAGCAGAATTAGAGTGAAATTGAAAATGTCGGAATTTTAAATAGCAGTCTTAATTGAGAGACAAGTCTTGCTAACATATATGAATTTACCTATGAAAAATTCTCTGCTTCTCTGAGCATTGTATTTAACACATTCATTCCCGTGTGCTCTCAGGTATCCCTTTGTCTTACGATCAAGAATTTCTGAATTCTCAACATTGTTTTCTTTTACTGTAAGAGTACTGATATATTTGCAGTAATGGGCAGTTTAGGTCCATCTGATTAAGAAAGGCCGCATCTAATTTGTATATAATAACACAGTGCAGTTTTGCAACACCATAAGGAAACTAGCGAATTTTATTTTGATACACAAAACATCTTCAGTATGTTGTAAAGTCTCATGGGAAAAAGAAATTGCAGTTCTGCAGAACTTTGCTGAAATAGGAAGAAGGCGCAGTTGTTAAAAGTCATTATTTTCTTAGACTTTGAAGGCATTTTGGCCACAACAACCCCCTGCAGTGCTACAGACTGGGGCAGAGTGGCTGGAAAGCTGCTGAGAGGAAAAGAACCTGGGGGTGCTGGTCGACAGCAGCTGAACATGAGCCAGCTGTGCCCAGGTGGCCAAGAAGGCCAAGGGCACCCGGCCTGTATCAGCATTAGTGTGGCCAGCAGGACCAGGGCAGCAATTGTGGGCAGGTGGGCACTGGTGAGTCAAGTCCTCACCCTAAGTCCTGTGTCCAGTTTTGGGCCCCTTGCTGCAAGAAGGACACTAGGGGTCTGGAGCATGTCCAGAGAAGGGCAACAGAGCTGGGAAAGGGTCTGGAGCACAAGTCAGATGAGGAGCAGCTGAGGGAGCTGGGGGTGTTCGACCTGAAGAAAAGGAGGCTCAGGGATGAATTTATCCCTCTCTACAACTCTCTGAAAGGAGGTTGTTGCCAGGTGGGGGTTGGTCTCTTCTCCCAGGCAATTAGTGACAGGACAAGCGGACACGGTCTTAAGCTGCAGCACGGGAAGTTCAGGCTGAACATAAGGAAGAATTTTTTTCATTGAAAGGGTTGTTAAACATTGGAATGGACTGCCCAGGGAGTGGGGGTGGAGTCACCGTCCCTGGAGTTGTTCAAGAAACAACTGAATGTGGCAGCTGGCAAAGTTGTAATCAGTCAGAGCTTGGACTCGTTCTCAGAGCTCTTTTCCAACTTAAGTGATTCTGTGATTTTTTTTTTCTTTTCATAAAACAGAATGTATTTCGTCCAGTGATCAGTTACTAGTTTAGGAAAAATTGCTAATTTAGACCTGAGTTTCACCCTGATATATTAAAAGTAGTCACCAGGATCTTCAGATGGCAAACTATGTGGATTTACTACACCATGAACTAGTGTATACACATTCAACAGAACGTATTCCAGGAGCACCATGGGAACTAGCGTGGCCCTCATGCTTAGAAGATACAGCTTTTGTCTGCTATGAATTCAGGTGAAGCCTACCTCACCTTTTTCTCAGGATCTTTCAATAACGAAGAATTCATGGGTAGAGTTTTGAATGTAGGAGATAATTTTCAACTCCAGCTTTATGCTGCAAATTTCAAAAGGGATGGAAGTCACATCAGGAATTCCATTGTAGGAACAGCAAAAAAAATGGGCAGGAAAAATCAACATACAAGTAATTCTCTCTGCCCGGCAAGGGAGAGTGAGAGATTCTAGTTTCTGCCATATATGAAATAGACTGGGATAGGATACAGTTTGAATTACACAATCGAGGAATGAGACAAAGTGATATAGCTGCAGCAAGAGCAGAAGAAAGTAAGGTATACATTCATAACTAACTCCAGCCTCCCCCCTCAAAGTACACTCCCTTCTTCAATAATCCAGATTAGATTCCAAACTTTGATATAAAACAGGGAATACATAGTAGCATTGCCTACAAGCTAACAATGAACATGTTCTTTGTAGTTTCCTAATAAATATTCTTGTTTTAGTTTCTGGGTTGTCTTCCAGTAACCATTTTTTGGGGGCTTAAAGCAGTGTTCAAAAAGAGAAAAAACAATAGGATAAACGACACAGTATAAGTTATCTTAATACAGGCATTGATTGCCCTTCTGCAATGAGATTAAAAGTCACTCCTTTACTACATTTTTTGTATTGTGTGCTCACTCAGTAAACTACTACTTACTTAGAAGTCTTAATTCTGCTGTTTTTCTGTGTTCCTATTGCCAGTGGAAGTTCCAGGGTGTTCAATTGCCTAGAATGGTTTCTTACAGGACAATTTTAAAACTAATGTCTACAGAAAGTATATTTGATTAATGGAAAGGCCCTAACTTAATCAGAGTTTTTATCTAGCAGTGTAATTTGTACTGCTAAAATTGCAGCAATTATAGTGACATAAATATTTAACAATGAACCCTGCTGAGAACATTAGTCATATGTTAGAAAGCATTTTGATCACTTTCTTTTCACATTATGGGGGGAATATCTGGTAGAAGTCCAAATCCCCACTGATTTCACTGTATTCATTTATTGTTTCATTAAACTTTTTAGTATAGTCCTTTTCAAGTTTCTGGCTGCTTCTCCAAGCAAAATCTTTGCATTAAGAAGTATTCAAGTTTTATAGCAGAGGCCAAAATGGAGTTCCGAGAACCAAGATAGTATTCCCCTTTAATTTATAGAATCAGAAAATTTGGTTTGAAAGAGTATCTGGTACTTATCTGGTCCAACCTCCTGCTTTAATCAAGACTATTGCCAGTCCTAGATCAGGTCAGGTGTGGTTTTGTCTAACTCAGTCTCAGGTCCCAGGGATGGAGATTACTGACCCTCTTGTCTTGGTCTAACCTGTTTCAGTGCTTCACATCTCTCCCACTGTATCAATATTTCTAACACCTGGTCTGAACATGCCAAAAAAAAAAAAAAAA
>WEIT01004786.1:14232-25987 GCA_013389985.1 Dryoscopus gambensis
CTGTTATTATTCTGATTAAATACAAGTTGAACTAAGGGTGTTTTTTCTTAAATAAATGACCTTCTAAAGAAAATCTATTCATTATTATACCTGAAGTTTGTTAAATGGCAAACCCCATCTTCTGGACTCATGCTGATATAATATATTGTAAACTATGTTGTCAATCCACAAATTTACTCTCTTCTAGGCACTTTAGTGTACACTCCTGCTTGCTTTATTTTCATTAATTTATAGTACAGTGCATTTTGTAATGATAATTGTCCCACAGATTACTTTATCTTTTCTTATTAGATTTTTCAGGAGAAATAGGTATCAAAGAAAATCCCTGAATGGGGTTACTATTTTTGGTTCAGTTTTTATAGTGATATCTCAAAATCCAGCCCAATGAAATTAAAAATTAAATACATGGAAGAAAGGAGCTTAAAATGGTAATTGTGTTTTAATGTGTTATTATTAATAAAAATATTAAAACCATTTTTGACAAATGCATTTTTAATGTCAGCTACTGAAAAGTATTTTGTAAAGAAATTAGTCATGTTAGTGAACATTAAATTGTATTAATTATACCTGAACTGCTACACTGTATATCTTTATTAAAGGGTTATTATTTGTATTCAGTTAAATAAACCACTAAAGCTTTTATTCCAAAATAATATGATAATTATACATTATAATGCAAAGAATGATGTAAATTCCTGGAACAGAACCATTTTATCAGATTATTAAAATGGTTGCATTTGTTTCTGTTGTTTTAGGGAATTACCTAAAGCTTGATAGTCTCCAATTTATGCCAATGATTTCAGTGACAGTAGGATTTGCTATCCTCATGTTTTTTCATAGAATGTGCAACTTGAAATATTTTCATTATTAAAGTTCATTTATTTGTGTTAGCTGAGTTCTGACATTTATAGGCAGATGCTTGAATCAGTATTTATGAAATTAATTGTTATTTGGGCAAGGCAGACAGATGGAACTGAGACAGCCTGACTGTTTCTGCATATGAATTAACATTTTATCTATTGTGTAGAAAAATCCTTTTTTATTTATTTTTTCCCCTGTATTTCTCCCCCGTGGCAAGTTCTAACTTCATTCTGTCAATATTTCTGTGAGCTAACTGTGAGGCTTAGCTAGAAAAAAGAGATTTTATACTCTTCCTCCTACTGTGCAAACACACTGAGTAAACAAAACAGTTGTTGTTCATCCGAGGCAGAGAGATTTTGGGGAAAGTTCCTCATATTCTGTAACATCTACAAGAGTGTCAGACATTTGTGCAGAACCTTAATACTATACTACCTTAAATTGTTCACTGTTGTCTTCTCATGACTTCTTCTCCTGCCCTTAAAAGAACATGAGTCATCATCACAAACAGAAAGCTGTTTCAGCTTCATAAATATGCTATTCATTTTTTTTCCTCTGAAAGAGATTCAAGTATTTCCAGGGGACTCAGTTTTTTCTTGAGAGTAGTAAAATAATGAATAATAGGTGCAGCAAAGTGCTGTTAAGTCAAAGCACTCCACTTATTAACATGCATAGAATTCAGGCTGCATTCATCCTCTGTAGTAATATAGATTCAGATCAAAGGGAAAGAAGTAAGAAAAAAAACCCAAACCATCCTCAAATTTGTAATGCTTCTTTGACAGAAATTTCACTCTGCCACCGCAATCTCAGATATACAGGAGTGAAGATGTTATTTCAGCAAGGATATGTCTCAGCTACTTTGTTTCAAAATAAATTTATATCCTGCCTCAGTTATATCTGACATCCTCAAGGGACGGAATTTGGAGCTGGAATAACATTGTCCTATGCAGCAGATGCCTCTCCAATCAGAGCAATGTAACAATGTGATATTTCTGTTAATTAACCTCATTTAAGGCCCACTTTGGGATTAATGTAGAGGAACTGTACTGTTAGTTCCCCTAACCTTCTTTTCCTTGGCGATAGTTTATGTAATATATCACATACTTAGAAGGTTTCTGAGGTAGATTACTTCAGTGAAAAGACACTTTAATATGCCAGACCTTTTCCCTCTCATTCTACTGTAATAAAGTAACATAAACAACCTACCCTGGACCAGAGAAGCAGCTGGGGAATTTTGTTTTGGTTTTACTGACTTGGATTTATGGTACAATTTATTTCACAGCAGATCTTATGTTAGATGTTGCTTTCCCATGGTTCATTTTGACAGCAGTTAAAATTCTGTGACAATAAAAGGAACTTTTCTGGCTGAAATGCTTGCACACTGTATTTTAAATAATATGAAGTTCTGCATTTCTATCTAACATAATTCTGTGGGGTTTTTTTTTCCTGTACTGTGTTAATTTTTTTACTGTAATAGATTTGCTTGCAAATTACAACAACCTGTATAATAAAAAGAAGGACTTTATATTTAATGTTGCTTAAACTTTAGGATTATGGTCACATAATAGGTTAAACTGAATTTTTTATTCAGTAAGGTTTAATTATTTTCTGTTGCTCTGTTTCTTTTTAAATTCTGGTCAACAAAATTTAAAAAAAGAACAACAAAGAAACAAACAACAATATTTGTGGTACACCTTGTCAAAAAATATTTATAATTTTGTATTAAAGTCTTAGTATAGTATACTAAACCAAAACTAATATACCTGGTAACTTCTTGTGTCATGATCTCCTCCAAGGGTACCTTGAGACTTAAAGCCTCACTTATAAATGGATGACACTAAGCTCTGAGTTGTTGTGCATCATGTTAATTTATTAATTAATTGACTTGAATTAGATAATTTATTTAATTTGCAGAGTTCACAAGGGAATGCTCTGCTTTTCCCTCTTTGGAGTATTCCTTCCAAATCTACTTCTCAATCTAACCAGTCACTACGTGAATAATCCCAGCAAAATCAATCTACAAAATTGAATTCTTCAGCTAAAGCTCTCAGATACTGTGATTAGAAAGACAATATCTACCAATTCTTCTATCTGCAACTAGAAGAAACTGGAAAATTTCAAATGATACTCTGAAAGAAACAGACTTCATTTTCAGTATATGCATCAGTAAATACGCCAATGAAATAGTGCACACATATGGTATGCAGTGGACTGGTTTTTTTGGACATTTATATACTGAAAGTGAAAGTACTGTATTACTTTCAGAATATTATTTTAAATTTTTTGGCTAATTACTTAAGTGATCATTGCAAGCTGAAATCAAAATACCCACTGTGGCCAGGGTTATTTTCCTGTTAGAAAAATTTATTTGTATATGGAAAGATGAATAAGCTGATTTTATACTTAAATGACAGATATACACATTGAAAAAAACTTAACTAGTTTATGAAGTATTTTCTTCCAATCTCAACATTTTCTAAAACATGTGAGACTCCTAGCAAGCAGTGAAATTTTCTGTTCCCTTAGATTACTGTTCAGTCCTGCACTTTTGTTACGCTCTGTGAGACAATTTCTTAATCTTTCTTAATTTTACTCCAAGTATTCTTTACAACTGGAGTATGTAAAGTATTCTAATTCAGAATGGTTCTTTTCTTTGTTTTTCAGAAGGCCATAGCTATAATTTTTCCTACATATATAATATATCCACATTACACCAACACTAAGTAGATCCAGTTTTTGAGGACATACTATGCTAACAGATATAGCTGGGTTAATTCCACAAATACAATTGCAAAAGTCATTGTCTCTTGATACATAGGGCTGTGCAGGGGATTCTAAAATATACACTGATTCTTTAAATACTGCATATACAAGTAGTTTCCTTATTTCTATAGGTCCCAGGAGTGTTTAGAAAATCGGATCCTTAGGTTTCATGTAGTTTACGTATTTGCATTTTCTTAAATGTAGACTCATAGTCATGCTTTTATGTTGTTTAAATTTTAAAAACATTTACAGTAGCACTAATATTTGGTATGCCCTGAGGTTTATTTTCAGTGAAATTATTCATCCTTGGAAAGTAATCATGGCTGAAAGGCAAGTCAAATACTGCTGCTGCTTAGTTAAGTTTTAAATTTCATCTTAACAGAACTTAATGTTACATCTCCAAATTCTATTCTTATTCTCATGATGATACATTATTTTTTCATGGGATGATTATACCTTTGAGTTCAATATTTTTAAACCTCATGAAATGATAAAGCTAAAATGTCCTGGGAGACATACAATTCTACTGCTTTATTTACAAGAAAACAGTTATGTTTCAATGGCAAATTCATGCAAAATGCCCATAATAGAGTGTGAAATGTAGAAGTTACTGTTATTCCAAATTCATTTAATCCCTTTAGCTTCACATTTAATGGGAACTCTGTCAAATTGCTGTAGAAACTGAAGAAATAGAAATTCTAATAAATCTGGACTAAAAAGAATAACAAAGAGTATGGACAGAAATAATTTTGCTTTCATCAAATGTATAACTTGAAAAAAAGGGCTAAAGAAACTAAAAAATACTCCTTTATTATGAAAAAATTAGGCTCCCTAGGGACTGTGAAAGATACTACTGGCTCTTTTTTAAGATACTACATTTCTACATCCACTTATAAGACATTATAGCCCAGCCCCTGCTTTGCCAGGCAAGACAAATGCTGCTGTGCTCCTAGTCAAGCCCATCTAATTTCCGTCCGTTCCCCAGTATGAATCTGACATATGGAGAGCTCATCACAGAACTGGCAATCAGCAAGCAGGCAATTGCTGGAGAGACAATAAAAGGAATTTTTCTTCTAAAGGCAGGATAATGCTCCAAGAGCTCTGCATGGATCAAGATTTCCAAGGGCATAGTCAATATTGCTTTTAGTAAATACAGTATTAAGATACTATTTATAATGTATTCCCATAAAGGTTCCCAGAGTCCAGCATTATTTTCCTGGATTTTACTTCTAGATTTGCTATTGCATTCATAGTGCTTGTTGGCAAGTTTTACCCCTGTTTTCTGCTTCAGATGGCATCTTGAGGTAAAATCATAGAGCTAGGTTGTGTGAATTATCACTGTCAGGAATTCAGTCTTGATTTCTGAAATCATGTCCTAAGTTCCAACCCCTTTGCTTCCCAATTCTTTTTTTGTTGTTTTTGTTGTTATAATTTTATTATTATGTTCAATTTCTGTATTCCATACACCTCCTCTGAAATATGTACAAACCTCCCTAATTCTCTTTCAGGTCCTCAGTAGATAACTCAGATCTCTTCCTTTGATCACCATAGGCACCTGTCATTTCAGGTCTTGAACACATTGTTGAACTGGCAGACCACAGCACCAGAAAGTCACCATCAATGTGCATATAGCTGCATTGTGGAGTGATCAAGGACAGTTGATTCTGCTGTCCGTGAAGGAAAAGTGGCAAGTTATGAACTGTATGAAGGTGACTGGAACACGCTTTATGTGCCCATTGCCAGTGAGGAGGAGGGAAAATTCCATAATTTTTCTGCCATATTCGTGTCTCCTGTGTGTGATGGGTTGACCCTGACTGGATACCACTTGACCTCCACACCCACTCTATTGCTCACCTGTGCAACTGAACAGGGGAAAGAACACGTAACAAAAGCCTAATGAGCTGAGATAAAGACAGGGAGTGGTCATGCATCAATTATCATCATGGACAAAACAGACTCAACTTGAGGAAATTATTGAATATATTATCAGCCAAAATCAGAGCAGGATAATGAGAAGTAAAAGAAACCTTAAAAACACCTTCCCATGACTTCTCCTTCCTTCTCAGCTTTACCTCCTCCCCCACAGGGAGATGAGGAATGAGGATAATGGCCAGTTCATCACGCATTCTTCCTGGTGCTGCTCAGGGAGTGGAGTCCTTCCCCTGCTCCAGCGCAGGGTCTCTCCTATGGGAGACAGTTCTCTCTGAACTACACCAGTGTGAGTCCATCCCATGGGCAGCAGTTCTCCATGAACTTCTCCAGCATGGGTCACTCTTCCCCAGGGTCAGTCCTTCAGGCACAGGCTGCTTCAGCGTGGTTCCCACACAGGGTCACAAGTCCTACCAGGAAACCTGCTCCAGCATGGACTCTTGGAATAGGTCTGAAGGTCCCTGCCAGGAGCCTGTTCCAGCACGGGCTTCCCACAGGTTCAAAGCCTTCTCTCCGCATCCATCTGCTCTGGTGTGTGCCTCTTCCGTGGGCTGCAGGGACACAGCTGCATCTCCATGGGCTGCACTACAGGCTGCGGGGGAATCTCAGCTCTGGCTCCTGGAGCACCTCCTGCCCCTCCTTCTGCACTGCCTTGGGTATCTGCAGAGCTGTTCCCCTCACATATCCTCATCCTGCTCTTCTCTCGCAGCAAATACATCTGCACAATAACTTTTTTCCTTCTTGAATATGTTATCACAGAGGGCTACTGTCACTGATGGGCTCAGACTTGGTCAGCAGTGGATCCATCTTGGAGCCAGCTGGGATTGGCTCTGTCGGACATGGGAGAAACTTCTCACAGAAGCCCTCCCTGTAGCACCTTCGCTACCAAAACCTGGGTGTGCAAACCCAACACACCATGCTCACAATCCGAAGATAAAATATCAATCCCCATCAAGGTCTTTAATTGTTGCCTATGGCTTCTGTAACACTGACTTCACTTTAATTTTTACTTGGGAAGCATAACTTGCTCAGTCAAAACAATGATTTTATGCAGATGAAAAAAGGGACTATTAGCACTCAACAAAAAGGCTAAGTTTGAAATCAGTGTAATGTTAGAATACGAGACTCGATAGTTTGTGAGTGAAGAATGAAAATTATGAAATTCCCTTACTTTCCTTTTTTGAAATTTATTACTTCCTCAAATTTTATTCCCTTTTATTTTTTTCTTTCCTTTAGCAATGGTTGCTCTGAGCAATTTGGAACCAAATACAACATATGAAATCAAAGTAGCTGCTGTAAATGGAAAAGGGCAAGGAGAGTATAGCAAAATCGAGATCTTTCAGACCTTACCTGTCCGTGAGTAATACTTGTGCTATTAAATGAAAATTATTATTATTAGAATATCTCTAGATTTGAATTATGATTCACTGTAGATAATGCTTCATGTTTATAATCTACTCCCCAATGTATTACATCAGTCTTTATATTGTTTCTAAGAAATCATGTTTTGTTATTCCACCCTTCCAAGAAGTATGAATGAACTTAAATTGGAGAATTTATCCCATTGTCTTGTATTTTTGAGATTCAGAAAAGTCTTTGTTTAATATAAAGGAGCACAAACCATGAGCGTTATTAGAATAAGGAATTTTTCTCATTAACACTCAAGATCTTATCCACATCTAAGAGAAGTGAACTGGCCGTTTCGGGAGATATTTCCTCACCAAGCTATGGTGCTATTGTTCTGCAATTATCAAGCCTCAAACAGAAATCTTAAGCTATGGAAGAAATTGTGAGAATAAATTGTTTTAACTATGAATACATGCAAATAAGAAATTATATTAAACCAGTTCTAAATTTGTAGTAACTATAGGTCAGAAGTTCAGATTTAAATATTAAGGGCAAATGAAAATTATTTTTCTCAAATTATCTTTAAATAGAAACAGCAATAAATAAATTAAATACAAAGAGAGAAGAAAAGCAAAGGAGCTACCAGATGGCAGTGTATAGTAATCAAACAGACATACTGAAATACATCAGCAGCTACTGCCAGACCAGTCTGTCATAAATCTGTTGCGACTGAACTGTTTCCTGAGTAGGGCATTACTCAGTGTAGCTAATACTGGCCCCAAGGGAATGAATAAAAGTAATGTAACTACAAAGAACACAAAATATTTCTGCGATATTATATTATATTATATTATATTATATTAAATTATACATTTCTTCTGTCCCAAACCAGTAAATTGGCAGCTTTCAAATTTCTTTTTCATTGAAGCATATAGATATTCTAAATATATTCCAGGACAGATAAAATAATTTCTTATTACTCCTATCAGTATACCTGATGGAAGAATGACAGAAACTGAAAGACATTACATAAATGTATGCTATCTGATAGAAAGCTAGATAAGTTTTATGCTAAGATCTAAGTAAGTTTATCCTTACTTTGATAAGTGATAAACACAAATAATTCAATTATTTCTAAAGGAACTGTATCTCTCCATTCAATGCACATTTACAGATATTTTGAAGATCAGACACTTCAGTATATGTTCATTTAGGATCTCTTTTCAAAAAAATATAATAGGCATTGCATATAGAAAAGATAATCTGTGAATTTTTGACTAGGAAAGGGTCTTAAAGTGGCTATTAATCTTTTGTTTGGATAATTAAGACTACTTTGGTTTAGTTTTGGAAATGTTATTCTCTACATTTACTCTTGATATTGACTTCTCTAAGAAGAAGTTATTCTTAGATATATTTAATTTGACTTGGCACATTATTGGAGAATAAATTTACTTTAGATACTGTATTGCAATTTAGAAATCTCACATGGGATTAAATGTTATTAAATGGATGCTTACCTGTGAGAGAGTGTCTTTTAAACTTCAGTGTGAGTAGCAGCTTACCAGTGTTACTGAATTGATGACTAAATGATTTTGGAAGGAAATTACATTTAAAAGTAATTTAGAAGGTCAGAAGTCAGAAGGTCACAAAAAAATTAATATTTCTTTCATACTTCAGATAATTTTGTTTCCTTGTATGAGGAATCTATATTAGAACATATTTCAACCACAATATTTAACACTCTTATTAAGGCTGTTTTGTATTGCCTGGAAGGATCATGTTGCTTTTAAGATTTTGATTAAAATTATTATGTACAAGTTCTCAGCTGTAATTTAAGACTTATATCACTGCTGAATTATTATTATGTACTGTTTGTTTCCTTATTTAGGGGAGCCAAGCCCCCCTTCAATCCATGGACAACCAGAGAGTGGCAAGAGTTTTAAACTTAGCATAACTAAACAAGATGATGGAGGTGCCCCCATATTGGAATATATTGTCAAATACAGAAGTGTAAGTATTTCAGTTAATCAAAATAAGTGGATTATGCTTGTTAATACTTGATTTTAATGCAGAGGAAGTTTTTGCTATTATTTGAAATTTACCAAAGTGGTCTGTGTTCCTGAAAATAATTTTTAAAAAAGATATAGTATGTTTTCTTTTTTGACTAGGTTGTAGATGCCAGATTATAAGATAAAAATTTAGAAAAAAAGAAAAGCACTCTGCTATTCCTAAAGGTATAACTGAAAATTCCTCCTATCAAGACAACTATATTATGTTTTCTGTTGCATAGTAAAAACGGGAAATTCATGTTCAGCTTTTAAAAACACAATAAATTAGCAAACATTAAAGTTACACACTTAAGGTTATTTGAACAGCAAATTTTTAATCTACTATAAATGCACCTGTACTGACAGAAAGTTATATTGCAATGCTCCATATTAATTTTAAATTACATTAATTAGCTGATCATGTTTCATATCATCTCTCTACCTGAATTCCAAGTCTCATCTTACAAAAGCCAAATAATTGGCACATTGTTGAGAATTTAATGAGTTTCAGAGTATGTATCTGTTGTTAGATAGCCATCAGGCAGAGTTTTTTGGCATTCCATCATCTAGACAGCTCTGTTTTGGTCTTCTCTCATCAAATCTGGCAATATAATGTATAATTCATTGAAAAAAAAAGTTGTGTAGGGTTTTTTATTTATTATTATTAGTGATGTAGCTAAAATACATTTCCTGAAGTACTATGTTTAGAAATTATTGGGTTGAAGAAGTAGCTGCAGAGCTGGAAAAAGTGATGAGTTTAATTCCAAAGTGTGCATTTTTTTAAAATTTCCTTGTGTTCTTTTAGGAAGATTGTAGTACTTTTATCTGACTAGACCGAGTAAAAAGGACATCTTACCAGAGTGTAAGAGAATTTCATGTCCATTAAGAGTGTAGAAAATTGGGAATGTAACATTGGATATCTAGGCATGTTAAATGGAAGGTAGTGAGGACTGTATTTATTCAGAGAAAGTAGCAATTTTTGAGAAATTAGCCATAGAACCTGTTGGAATGTTACCAAAGAAGGAAAAGACAGTTCCTTAACTTGTAATAGTTTTTTGTCACATTTCCTGATATTTACTATAATGTAACTTTTTGACTATAGTCCAGGGATTATCCTCGTGCTAAACCTGGTATGTAAAATTATTCTCCTATGCTAAATATAACCAAAGATTACTAGCTCCAAATTAATTGAGAAATATTTGGTAGCGCTCTTAAGAGTAGTCTGAGGGAATGACCAGAAGTTATTCTGCTATCACTGATCCCTAAACCCTAACTGACCTTCTTAAATTACTTTCTGAATACAGTTGATATTAAAAAAAAGTAATTTCAAAGACGATAAGGGTAGTAAAATACGCAATACTAGTTAAAAAGGCAGTTTTGCAGGATTGAACTTCCTAGTTAGATTACAACGCCTCTAAGTATTTACCACTGAGTACAAAATAAGCTGTTCGGAAATAATACTTTCATGCAGAATATTGAATTTAATCAGATTTTATGATTAAAATAAGCTAAATCGTTTTGATTCTATCTCAAAAAATTTTGGAAATCTGATTTTGAAACCTCATCTATTATATTGACTAAGGTACAATATTATAGTATAAAAGATGACTTTTCACGTGTGGTGTTGGAAGGTAAAAGTGCAGTTGAAGCAGTAACTGGAAGCTTAAAAGGTTACTGAAGAAGATAGCTTTTACTTGGAACTTGAATCTTTAATTCCATAAGCTTCCAATTGAAAAAGTAATTTGACTAAATTAAGGGCCTTCCTACAACAAAAGAAGCAGAATAATTTTTTGGTGTTTTAATCAGAAAGAATGAATGCTATTTAAAGTCCGTAATTATCTGTTGACTGTTTATCTTCTA
Source organism: Dryoscopus gambensis (assembly GCA_013389985.1). Lineage (NCBI taxonomy): Eukaryota > Metazoa > Chordata > Aves > Passeriformes > Malaconotidae > Dryoscopus > Dryoscopus gambensis. Next base: position 25,038 of record WEIT01004786.1, read on the forward strand.
TCTTCCCCATTGGCCATTGTTTAATTAGCTCTCCTATAAGTCCTGCCAGCCTCATTATTAGCACCTGGACCAATGTATTTGCTTGCATGTTTGAAGAGCATATTTGATAACAACCCATACATCAGTGGCTTTTTCTTCAAAAAGTCAATTCCCCCATGCTTAAGTTTTGTACAGATTTTTTTTTTTTTTTAACTGGGGGAAGGACAGCGTTTAAGCTATTAAAGCAATGATACAGCCTGATTGAGGGCAATTGATCATTTTTTTCCCTGGAAATTATATATTTCATTCTGTTGAATATTCCTTTCCTAGCATCAGTTTCTTCATATTATGGGCAGGAATTACTGACTACAATCAGAATATAAGCAGCTTGACATTTTCTTCTATATTCCAGAGAATTAGGTACTATGCAATCTTTATGAGTAGCAGCCTCAATTTTTTTTTCATGCTGTTGCACTAAGAAAGTCAAGACAGGCTGACAAAGCTTTATTGATGGAGTCTGAGGCTGATGGCAGACACTGGCTTCAAAGTTACCCTAAGAATAAGGGAGAGAGTAAAACAAGGGAAAATTGTTCCCCAGTAACCAGCTGGAAAGAGCAGTGATGGGAATTTGCTACGGAAGCATCCTGCATGATGCCAGAGATGACCACCTGACCACACTTCTCATAGGAGCTCTTTATTTTTTTTTTTTGATGGGGGCTAACTCAAGCCTCCCTTTTGTTCTTACTGCTTATGGTGCTTCCAGAGTTGGTTGGGACACACATGATGGTGTGTTGGTGTTTCACAACAGATGTGAAGCTTTTATCCATGTAAATTATGGAAATGTGTACTGAATTTGTAAATGGCTGTTACCTGATGCGGTATTTGCCAAGTAACGGAGTAATAAATTAAAACTGAGAGGGGAGAATTGAGGAGATAGGGAGGGCCCAGAAGAAGGAGAAGTTGGGATACAG
>WEIT01004789.1:6304-19485 GCA_013389985.1 Dryoscopus gambensis
CCCAGCCTCCAGCTCCTCCATCCCACAGGCCAAGGAGCCTGAAAAACAGGGAAAAACCTCTGGGATGAGGCCCTGGGCCAAGGACGTCGCCCTGAGGTGGCCCAGAAAAGCGGGATTGGGAAGGGACGGGAGCCTGTTCCACGCGGAACACGTGGGATTTTTATCCAGGCGAGGAGGGATTTCCTTCTCCATTCCCAGAAAAAGAGAGGGAATTTTGCGAGTGAGGGAGGGATTGGGGAAGAGGGAGAGAACAGCAATTTTCAGAACCGCTTTTTCCTGGTTTTGGGAAGTTTTGGGAGGTGCGGGGGAGTTTCCCGCTTCCCTTAAGGATGTGGGATGAAGCTGAGAGCACCAGGGCTCCGTTCCTTCCTGAAATCCCCTTTTCCAACAGAACCACTCCAGATCTTCCCAACTTCTTGGGACCTCGTGGTTCCAAGGGAAATCCGTGGGATAAATTGGGATATCGCTCCTGGGGGACGCTGGCTCCGAGTGTTTCTCCGTGTCCCCAAACACACTGGGAATCTCCAGCTCATCCTTAGGATCACTGAGCTCCAGGGAGGTTTTCCCATTCCTCTCACAGAGTTTGGTTTTCCTTTAGGGAAAAAATTACTGAAACTTCCTTTCTTTTAAGGAGAACCCACAGGAACTTCCCTTCCTTTAAGAAAAGCTCATGGGAACTTCCCTTCCTTTTAGGAAAACAGCCTTAAAATCAAAATCGATCCACGCTCCCAGTTAAAAATCAGGGAAATAAATTCATACTTGGTTTGAGCTGTTTGCAAGATTTCTACAAGGCAAAACTCATTTTCCTTCACAGGATATCCTGGATTGAGGATGGGAAGAGAAATCGGGAGGTTTTTTAGGAGGTAAAACCCCATTTTCCTGCCTGGAGGATCCTGGATTGAGGACGGGAAGGGAAATTAGGATTTTGAGGAATAAGTGGGGTGCTGGTGTGGGATAACCAGGAAGTGCTGCCCCCTGTGAGCCCCCTCAACCCGAATAAATCCCCAACCGAGACTCAAACCACTCGGATGAGGAGACCTCAAGACAAATCCTTTGCCCGGTGATTTCCGTGGCTCTGCGACCCAGGATCTGGGCAGGAAGTTGTTAATATTCGGGAAAGAGGAGGTACCTGCTCCTCCTCGCACAAAACCCCTCGGTCCGAGCTCATTTGCACTCATTAAGAGCCCAGGGTGATTAGCGCAGCCCTCCCCCCTCACCTGCCCGTGAAAGGTCCCTCTCTCCCGCCGGAGCTCCAGGGATCGAGGCCGATCAGGTGACAGAGCAAAGAATTCGCTCTGAAAGAAGATTCATCCCCAGGGTCGGGCGCGGAGGCCTCGGAAGAGGCGGCTCCGCGCGGATTTGGGAGGCTCTGCTCCACCGGGATGCGTCCGGGTTATCCTGGCTCCTGCTGCCGCCCGTGGAGCGGGACACGGGGCTGATTCCCAGGATGAGCCGGAATTTCATCCCCCCTGTTGTGTCCTTCCTGCCTCAGCGTGGGAGGTGGGGTGTTGATGTTGGCGTGAGTTCTGTGTCCACATCCTGAGGCCATTCTGGTCCCCCTGAGGCCATTCCCGTCTCCCTGAGGCCATTCCGGTCCCCTTGAGACCATTCCCGTCTCCCTGAGGCCATTCACATCTCCTTGAGGCCATTCCGGTCTCCTTGAGGCCATTCCCGTCTCCCTGAGGCCATTCCCGTCTCCTTGAGGCCATTCCTGTCTCCCTGAGGCCATTCCTGTCTCCTTGAGGCCATTCCCATTTCCCTGAGCCCATTCCCATCTCCTTGAGGCCATTCCCGTTTCCCTGAGACCATTCCCACCTACCTGAGGCCATTCCCATCTCCTTGAGGCCATTCCCATTTCCCTGAGCCCATTCCCATCTCCTTGAGACCGTTCCCATCTCCCTGAGGGTCTCCAGGAGGGTCCAGATGCTCTCCCAGAGAGGTTTCCCAATCCTCTCCCTCCAAAGGTCACCCCAGCAAGTCCTGCTTGGATTTTGGGAGAAACTCTGCATGAGATCAGTGCCCCAAACCCTCCTCCCCTTGGATCCTGGCTGGACACGGCCTCCTGAGCAGGAGGATGAGGAAAATCCCAACGTGGAATCACGGGCAGCGCCCCGGGGGAACCTGCCGGGCATCCTGTGGGCTCCATTCCAGAGGGAATCCGTGAGATGCCAAGAGATCTGCTCCGATGGACGCTGGGATTCTCAGAGCTGCTTTTGGAGGGATTTNTCTTGAGGCCATTCCCGTCTCCCCGAGGCCATTCCCATTTCCATGAGGCCATTCACATCTCCTTGAGGCCATTCCGGTCTCCTTGAGGCCATTCCCGTCTCCCTGAGGCCATTCCCGTCTCCTTGAGGCCATTCCTGTCTCCCTGAGGCCATTCCTGTCTCCTTGAGGCCATTCCCATTTCCCTGAGCCCATTCCCATCTCCTTGAGGCCATTCCCGTTTCCCTGAGACCATTCCCACCTACCTGAGGCCATTCCCATCTCCTTGAGGCCATTCCCTTCTCCCTGAGGCCATTCCCACCTCCCTGAGGCCGTTCCCATCTCCTTGAGGCCATTCCCATCCCCCTGAGAGTCTCCAGGAGGGTCCAGATGCTCTCCCAGAGAGGTTTCCCAATCCTCTCCCTCCAAAGGTCACCCCAGCAAGTCCTGCTTGGATTTTGGGAGAAACTCTGCATGAGATCAGTGCCCCAAACCCTCCTCCCCTTGGATCCTGGCTGGACACGGCCTCCTGAGCAGGAGGATGAGGAAAATCCCAACGTGGAATCACGGGCAGCGCCCCGGGGGAACCTGCCGGGCATCCTGTGGGCTCCATTCCAGAGGGAATCCGTGAGATGCCAAGAGATCTGCTCCGATGGACGCTGGGATTCTCAGAGCTGCTTTTGGAGGGATTTGGAGCCCGAACCCGAGGTCTCCGGTCATTCCGGAAATATTTGACCGCCAGCACTTGGCTCCCAGGAGCCTCCAACTGGTGTCCCTGGAAGGGAGAGGAGAGGAGAGCTCCTCCTTGGGAAAGCTCGCTGGGAGAGCATCCCAAAGAACATCTCGGAACTCCTGGAGACCTCCAAGGGACCTCCGTGGGTGTGGGATCAGGGACAGGGAGTGCCCATGGGAGCAGACGCTCTTTGGATGCTCAACTCAAGCCAACAGAGACCCTCCATCTCTCCAGGCTTTAAACCCTACACCTGGGTTTAAGGCCGGATCCCGATCCCGAATTTCCAGATCCCAGCGTGGGTGTGGGATCAGGGATGGACCCTTGGACACTCATCCCCTGGGATCAGGGATGGGAATTGCCACCGGTGCTCCCCGCTCAGATTCAGCACCGGGATAATCACACAGCACACCAGGGATGGGGCATTTAAAACCAGATCCTGATCCCAAATTTCCAGATCCCAGCATTGGTGGGAGACCAAGGATGGACCCACGGATATTCATCCTCTGCGATCAGGGATGGGAATTGCCACCGGTGCTCCCCGCTCAGATTCAGCACCGGGATAATCACACAGCACACCAGGGATGGGGGATTTAAACCAGATCCTGATCCCGAGTTTCCAGATCAAAACGTGGGTGTGGGACCAAGGATGGACCCTTGGACACTCATCCCCCGCGATCAGGGATGGGAATTGCCACCGGTGCTCCCCACTCGGATTCAGTGCTGGGATAATCACACAGCGCACCAGGGATGGGGGATTTAGAACCAGATCCTGATCCTGAATTTCCAGATCAAAACGTGGGTGTGGGACCAAGGATGGACCCAGGGACACTCATCCCCCGGGATCAGGGATGGGAATTGCCACCGGTGCTCCCCGCTCGGATTCAGTGCCGGGATACTCACAAAGCCCAGAGACGATGGGCTGGCACTCCCAGGGCCGGGCTGGCATTCCCAGGGATGGGCTGTGACGCCCGGCATGAAATCCCAATGCTCCGAGCCGCCGTAAAATCCTCGGGATGTCCCCGTCCCGCCCCGTTGGCCACCTCTGGCACGAGACGGTTCTCATTAAAGGCCGCAATTGATCTCCTGGCTTTGAAGGGAACAAGAAAGGAGGAACAAATCCGATGGGATCCTCCTTCCTCCGGCCCAGGGGAACAAATGTGGCTTTAATTTCTTTCCCTTTTGTCGTTCCGGTCGGGATTTCGCTTTAACGACGCTGCCTTCCCCATCCCTCTCCTGCTGCTGCTCGAGAAACGGGGAAGTCCCCCCTGCTTTCCATGTTCCCTCCCTTTGTTCTCCACGGTTGATTTATGAAAGGACTTTCCCCTCTCCAAATCCTTCATTTCGGGAGTCAAGGACCCCCAAACTTGGTGGTTCCCACCCCCGGAGTTCAGAAGAGGCTCGCTCAGATGTTCCTGACTGGCCCTAAATATTCCGGCTCCGCTGGGAAGGTGCCGGAGGGCCACACCTTCGGAGCCACCCTTGGGGAAGGAGCCGCCGATTGACGCTCCCGGATGGTTTTGATTTCCGGTCCTTCCTGGAGAAAAATCCGCTCCAGCTCTGGAATAATTCGCCCCCCAAGCAGGTAGGAAGGAGGGATCCGGTGGGATTGGTGTCTCTGGGGGATTAAATCCTGCAGAAAACCTGGGAGAGATGGTGAGGGTCGCCTCCTTTCCCTGACCTCGCCGGCACAAATCCCAGCGGTGCCCGCGGAGAAGCTGCGCCGAGGGAAGGTGATGATGACGCCCGGCATGAAAAAAGCAGGATTTCGGGATACAGGTGGGAAAAGGCATGGAGCATGATGGTCTTTTAATCAGCAAAGAGACCAAACTGAAGGTCTTTTAAGCAGAAACTGGTTTTTTTATTATTTTTTCACTTGGCACAGGCATCAAAAAGTTATTAAAAGGGCCTGGTTAAATATCTCATTAATGAAGATGAACGAGGCCCCAGATTTGTTTTTAAACACTTCAAAGCCGGGTTTTTTTCTGACCTCCCAAAGTGTGAGTGTGGAGGGGGATCTCAGTGCCTTCAAATGTTCCTTGTTTCTGGAAATTTACAGCAGCTTTAACCGATTTCAGCGCCGGAGCTGCCGCTGCTCACGCTGGGAGGGAGAGCTCGGGCCAGGACCTGAGGAAAATCAGTTCAGTGATGCAGGAACAGCCCAGGGATCTGAGGGGCTGCTCTGCACATCCCAGCGCTGCATCCCGTGGGATGGGGGGACGATGGGATCGAACCGGCTCCCTCCTGCTGGGAGAACGTGGGAGACACTTGGAAGGAAGAGCTCCCAGGGATGAGGGATCTCAGTCCCCAAAAACCCCAGCTGGTGCTGCCCCACATGGAAAAGTGGGGAGGAGGCAGGTTAGGCCACCATCCCACGGTCCTGGCATTCCGCTCTGGGAGAGCCTCGCCGTGGAATCATGGAATGGTTTGGGTGGGAAGGCACCTTAAAGATGATCCAGTTCCCTCCCTGCTATGGGACAGCTCCCACTATCCCAGGGGGAGCCGAGCCCCATCCCAGCCTGGCCTTGGGCATTCCCAGGGATCCAGGGGCAGCCCCAGCTGCTCTGGCAATTCCAGCCCAGCCCCTCCCCACCCTCCCAGCCACCAATTCCTTCCCAACATCCCAGCCCAAGCTCCCCTTGCCCACTGGGAAGCCATTCCCTGGCTCCTGCCCCTCCAGGCCTTGGCCCCAGTCCCTCTCCAGCTCTCCTGGAGCCCCTTGAGGCCCTGCCAGGGGCTCGCAGCTCTCCCTGGAGCCTTCCCTTCTCCAAGGGAACATTCCCAGCTCTCCCAGAGTAGAGGGGCTCCAGAATCTTGGAATGGTTTGGGTGGGAAGGGACTTTAAGGACCATCTCACTCTACCCCGACCATGGGCAGGGACAGCTCCCACTGTCCCAGGTGGATCCAAGCCCCAATGTCCAGCCTGGCCTTGGGCACTGCCAGGGATCCAGGGGCAGCCCCAGCTGCTCTGGGAATTCCAGCCCAGCCCCTCCCCACCCTCCCAGCCAGGAATTTCTTTCCAAATCCCATCTGATTCTCCCCTATTCCAGTTTGAAGCCATCACGCCATGTCCCAGGACCAGCTCGAAGGGGGTGAGCTCTGAGCTCTCACTAACAGGGCCAAACCCTCAAATCCCCAACCCCAAACCAAAAGAATCCCGAGCCCCAAATAAAAAATATCCCAGGCCCTCGAGCCCAAATAAAAAAACCATCCCAGAACCCCGAGCCTCAAAATAAAAAATACCCGAGCTCCCGCCAAGGCCGGGAGCGGGAGGAGCCCAGTCTCAGATGGGTTTTTGATACACAGCCCCAGAGAAGCTCCTGGGTGCCTGGTCTGAAGAAGGATGGCGTTCAAATCACCCTCCCCATTACCCGGCGCTAATGGGGCCCGGTGCATTATTCCTCTCAAAGCGCAATTTGCATTTACAGCGGGATCCCGCGCGGTGATGGATGGCGAAGGAATGGACACGGCCCCGCAGAGCCGAGCGCGCTCGCGGCCGAGGAGCCGCACGGCACCGGGCGCTTTTCCCTGCACCTTCCCCTCCGCCCTGGCCCGTAACGTCGGCTGGAATGAACATTCCGGCCCTCGCCCTTCACCCCGCAGCCCATCAATAAAAGCTGGAAGAGCTGGAGGAGTGGGAATACTCATTTATCTTCATTAGGACTCTGGCCAGCTCCTCTGATCACCGCGTCGGCGTCGCCGGGGAGAGAAAAAGCTACTGTTCCTTTTTTCCCCGGATTCCCCGGCCCACACGCCCCAGCAGAGGGCTGGGATCCCACTCAGCACCTGCCCTGGGCCGAGGGAGAAACGGGATTTTGGGGGGAATTCCCTTCTCTCTGCTCCTTCACGGAGGCAGAGCTCCGGGAGAGCGGTGGGGAGAGACGAGGAGAAAGCAAATGAACGCCAGGAGATCCCACCCGGGAGGGAGATTGAGGAGGAGGAGCCCTGTTGGACAGGCTTGGGAACGATCCTGAGCACGGCCCGGAGCTGGACTCGGCGATCCCCGGGGTCCCTTCCCGCTCAGCACATTCCACGATTCCGTGAGCTGTGGCTTGAGGATCTTAAAGGGGTGAAAGACGCTCTGGCCCCAAAGCTCGGTCCCCATCCCAAACCCCCGCGTTCCCAACTCGCGTTGCCCGTCCAGAGCTCCCATTTTGGGTAACGGGGAGAATTTTGGGAAAAGCACTGCGCCCTCCCTGCCCTTCCCAAGGTTTCCTCCCGCGGACACACGGAGAGCCCCCTCAAACCCCCTCCAAAGCCCTCCTCAAACCTTGCTGGGACGCCGAGGGACAGACCCAGGTGCTGCTGTCCTCGGGGATGTCACAGATCCTTCCCCAACGCAGCCCCATCTCTCCCCATGAAGGACATTCCCGGGGCCACGGAATGACCGGAGACCTCAGGGCTGGGCTCCAAATTCCGTCTGAAATCCGTCGGCAGCTCCCTGAAAATTCTTCCGGCGCCGGTCGGAGGAGCTCTCTCGGCACCTGAGTGACGTCACCTGGAACGGGACAACATCTTTGAGGAACCCCAGTGGAAAAGGGACACCAGGACCCCGCTGCTGCTGGGGTGGGGTCCATCCCCACTCTGGGGATCCATAAACGAGGCATCGGCTCCAGGATGGCTCTTTGGGATTCCCCGGGACTCTCGGAGATGGAGGTGTCTCATCCGGGGATTAGGAGCTCGGAGAGGCAGGATCTGCCCTCCCATGGAAGCGGCCACACCGTGGGGTGGGATGGGATGGGATGGATCTCCTGGAAGCACCACGTGGCCCAGCACGGCCCAGTTCCACGGCGATGGAAAAGATGAGGAGGGATGAGCTCGGCTGATCCACTCTGGGCTGGGAAAAGGGAGCGGAGAGTGGAAAACTCCCTGGCTGAGCCAGGACATCCGCTGGGAAAACACCGGGACTCCCAAACGTTTCTCCTGGCTGGACACCGACCTTTCACCTTTCCAGGCTTCCTCGGTCACCTCCCCGCGGCTTGGCCGCCTAAAATTCCACGGAGGAATCCCAGGTGGGACAGACACCTCTGATCCTCCAGATTCCAGATTCCTGGGATCTAAAGCTGGCTGAGGTGAACCCCTCACCCACAAGCAGAGGAGGAAGCAGGATTTGGAGTCCTCAGAGCACCAACTTCCCAAGGGTGAGGGAATTTGGTGTTGTTTCTCCTTATCGTAATTTTGGGGTGGTTTTTCTCCCATGTTTTTCCCCCCTTGATTTCATTTGGGGATCCTCGGCCACGCTCCAGGCTCCGGCCCCGGCCGAGGTGACCCCTCTGCCACACCGTCCCCTCAGCACCAAATCCCCCCTGGAGAGGAGGGAACGAATCCAGCAGGGAATTCTGGCACTAAAAATGACGGATTGGGAGTGGCGCTGCTCTCCCGGCGTTTTACAGGCTGCTCCCACAGGAGTTATTGCCCGGATTTTCCCTGGTTTATGGGATTAACAACCACATCAGCGCTGCCCTTCCCAACCCTCCCTCTGCCTGGTGAGGAGCTTTTCTTGTCTAATTACCTGAGCGACATCGTTAAGTCTCACCCCGCCGTCCTCGGCCGAATTCGGGCTCTGCTCGGGACTCACCAAAGGTCCCCAGGCCTGAAAACGCCCAAATCGCAGCAGAAATTTGCAAAAAGTCCTTCTCCTACCCAAAGTCCCACCTGGGGAACTGAGAAATGGAAAAGAACGGACAAAAAATCTCCTTTTTCTGTCACCTGCCCTTGTCCCGCCGAGCACACGAGGACTCCACGTGCCTTCCACAGCCTGGAGCTGGGGCTGGGAGGGTCAGGCTGGATTTTGGGGAAAGGTTCCTCATCCAGAGGGTGCTGGCACTGCCCAGGCTCCCCAGGGAATGGGCACGGCCCCGAGGCTGCCAGAGCTCCAGGGGCGTTGGGACAGCGCTGCCGGGGGTGCCCAGGGTGGGGTTGATGGGGGGTCTGTGTGGGGACAGGGGTGGGATGGATGATCCTGGTGGGTCCTTTCCAGCTCAGGATATCCTGCAGCTCCGGGATTCAAGGAAAGGAGGAGTTTTGTGCCAGTGTGGGACGCGAGGAAGGAGGGATGGATGGGGTGCAAGGCTGGACAGAGCTCCCACCCCACGCCCACGGAATCACAGAATCATTCAGGTGGAAACACCTCCCAGATGGTGGAGCCCAACCACGGCAGGGCCGAGGCCACCACGTCCCCCTGGAGGCTTCACTGCCGCTCCCTCCCCGCCCTCCCACCCGGCTCCGCTCTCGGCGTGAGTTTGCTCCTTCCCTTTCCCTGTTTGCCCATGGAGGAGCCTGTTTGAACAGGGGATTTGCTTTGCTGGCCACACAAAGAGCCGGGAGCAGCTCCCTGACCACGCGTGACCTTCAGCCCCAGGCCACGGGGGCCGCCCCGGCGGCGTCCCCACACCCGGGGCTCGGCTCTGCTCCCAGGGAGCCAGGGACAGGACAAGGGGACGTTGTCTTCACCGTGCTGGGGAGGGCTGGGTTGGACACCGGCAGGAATTTCCTCATGGAAAGGGCGGCCAGGCCTTGGAGGTGCCCAGAGAGGTCTGGAGACCCCATCCCTGGAGGTGTCCAAGGAAGGAGCGGACGTGGCGCGGTTGGCGGGGTGGGGATCGGGCACGGGATGGACTCGATGATCCCAGAGGGCTTTTCCAGCCTCAGCAATGCCGGGATTGTCCACGACCGCAAGAACTCGGCACCTCTGGGAGAATTCCATCCTCCTGGAACAACAGCCGGAGGCCGGGTGGGCTTCCAGGTCACTGGGAGGTGCCCGAATTGCAGCTCCACGTTTGGGTGGGAAAATTTGGGAGCCGGATCCTGGCCGGAGTCCGGCTGGAAGCCCCTCACTGGGGGACAGAGGGACCCTGGTTTGTGTCAATGAGGGACGACTGGAAGGGCCGATCTCAGGGAGCCGGGGAGCCTCAGGGGTCATGAGAGGTGCAGAAATCTGCTCAGTTCCTGATTTGGGGGAGGGAAAATTCCCACCAGGAGAGACCCGAGGGTGGACGTGGGAACGAGAGCTGCTTCAAGAACTGTTCCCAGCCACGGGGTTTTTGGGAAGAGCTGGGTTTGATCCAGCAAGACAGAAAACCCCGAGAGGGACTTTTAAAGCCTCTTGTTCCCAGATCGTTTCCACAATCCCGCTGGAATTCCGACTTCCCACTGGGCAGCAGCTCCCGCCACCTCCTGACCCCAAACCTGGGGGATCTCAGCTGCCTCCTCCCGGCGCTGAGCAGCGTCAGGACGCCTTTGGATGGGTTTTGGAGGAGCTTCCAGCCCGTTCCAGGCCTGGGCAGGGGTCCCTGGGCAGGCCCTGCTCCAGCCCAGCCCCCTCCTGTTGGGTCTCCAACCCCGGAGATGCTGCAGCCCCGACACCCCACCCCCGCCATCCTCCTCAACCCCAGCGCCCCTGGATCCAATTCCAGCCAATTCCAGGCGACCTCGGAGAACGTTCCATGCCCTCCTTGCTTGCAGGAGCCCGTGATGGATTTGGGAGCCTCTGGAAAACCTTTTCCTCCACTAAACAGCTGCAAACCTTTGGATCTTCCCTCCTTGGCCACCATTCCCAGGCCCCTCAGCAGCCCAACTCCAGACTGGCTCCAGCCCCTCCGCGCCCTCCCAGCGCCGCAGCCCAAAATTCGGGATCGCTGGCGCCAAATAAACGGGACGGCTGGACAATTCCCAGCTCACACCTTCCCCCTTCCAGCACTTTTGGTGTTTCCCCGAGCGTCCCTTGAGCCCGGCCGGGGCATCAGCCCCGAGCGAGCGCCCTCAGCTTTCCTCGGGAGCGATTTCCCCGGGAGGGCGGGGAGCGGGAGGCTGCAGGATAATCTTTAGGAGGGAGCCAAGCAGCTGGGTGTGCCTCAGGAAGGCCAGGATGTGCCTTAGTCACCGGCTTATCCATCTGGGAATGAGGGCAGGGTCACCCCGGGGTCACGGCTGTCCCACCTCGCCTCCGCCTGCTCTGGGAAGGGGAACCCGTCCCAGGTTGTCCCCCAGGTGACCGGGGAAAAAACCAAATAAAATCACAGCGAACCCAAAAGCGAGGGAGGAACCCGTCCCCTGCTGCAACTTCCCGGTTGGAATTCCAGCATGCAAATCTCCCCCGCCCATCCCCACTCCCGGGCAGACGGGGCGGATCAAAAGGTGTTGGGAGGGGACGAGCGGGACGGGATCCTGGTGGAGATTTTTCCAGCGTGGGATGCCAGTTTTGGGGAAGGAATCGGTTTCCGTGGAATGGTTTGTGGTGGAAAGGACCTCACGGAGCATCCACTTCCAACACCACGGGCTTCCCCGAGACCAGGCTGCTCCAAGCCCTCCCTTCCCAGGCGGAAACCAGCTGGAAAAACGAGGGATTCTCCCTGTTTGTCTCCCAGGAACTGAGTCTTCCCTGGTGCCAGTCCCAGCTGCTCCAGGCACGGCCTTAATCAGCAAAAATTTAAAAAAAATGAAATTAAAAATAAAATAAACGTGGCTTGATGTGAGTTTTTGCCATCAGAATTCATGACTCTCCCTGGGAATTCAGGGCTGCACGTTTGGAAACGATCCGAGCTGGGAAAGCTGGGCCTGGTTGGCCACGGCACATCTTCACTGGGATCATGGAGGCATCTGGGATCATGGAAGAGTCTGGGATCATCCTCCAACCCCGATGACATCTGGCAAGGCCAAACCTTCCCCCACTGGGCGACCTCCACGAAAACAGGGAGCCGGATCCATCCTGCCCCTTGGGAATGCTCCAGGCCCAGGCCGGAGCCGTGCCCGAGAATCACCTGGGCGATGATTTAATAATTAAACGCTGAGGATAATTGGTGTCTGAACCCTGGAACTGCTTAATTTGCCAGGGTAGACACAGCCCCGGGGCTTTTGCTCCAGCCCATCCCCAGGAAAGCATCCCAAGGCTGGGAATTTTCCGAGCAGGTGTGAAACGGGGTCAGGCCCGAGGGCTCGGTCTCCAGCTGAAGCCAGGGGTGGGGAAATCTCGCCCTGGTAACCCCACAAGGCCAGTCCTGACAAATTCCCTGCTCCGCGTCCAACCCCGGGATGGGTTTCCAACGAAACCGGCGGAGGATGAGTCACGGAATTCGGGTTTGGGTTGGCAAGGACCTGGAAGGTCTTCTCACCCCAGGCCTCCTTCCAGCACCTGGGAGCCAGACCCCGGCCAGATCCTATCGACCCCGGCCTGTCCCCGCAGGCCCCGGGCTGGTCGGGCCTCCCGCAGACAGAGCTCCCAAACCTCTCCCGAATCCAGGGAACACCGGGGCCGGGCGGGAAAGCTGCGGCTCCGCCACTGCCAGGGTCTGGGATGGGCGGGGTCGTGCCCAGGATTGGTCGTTCCTGGGGGTTTTCTGCCCGCGTTGGTGGCCGCAGGGGAGTTTTGGTGCTGGAGTGTCCAGGAGATGACCTTGAAACCCACGTGTGCCCAGCATTCCCTGAGGGATGAGCTGGATCTGCGTCCCTTCTGTCCAGAGTTTTCCCAAGCAATCGACCGCGGAATCCTGGAACGGTTTGGGATGGAAGGGACCTTAAATCCCACCCCATCCACAGGCAGGGACACCTCCCACCGTCCCAGGGTGCTCCAAGCCCCGTCCAACCTGGCCTTGGATGCTTCCAGGGGTGTTGGAGATGGATGAGGTGAGTCCAGGCCCTCGGAAACAAAAGGTTGGACGTTGGGGCTTGGAGCGCCCTGGGACGGTGGGAGGTGTCCCTGTCCCTGGCAGGGGGTTGGGATGAGAGGGGCTCCAAGGTCCTTTCGAGCCCAAACCACTCCACGATTCCAGGAAGACAACAAAAGGTGGATTTTTCACCCCCCGGCTGCCCGCAGCCGCCCTTCCAGCTGGGAATTCCTGCGCTTCCCACAGCTCACACACCTGGGAGCGCTGCTGGGATCCCTCCTTCCGCCACCCGCCCCGAGGTGAACCTTCTCCCTCGGCTGAGCCGCGGAGAATCCAAGGGGATCTGAACTCTGGGTGCCAGGATCACACGGGGACACGCGGACGGGGAAACACGGACGGGGACGCGCGGACGGGGACGCGCGGACGGGGACAAACGGACGGGGACAAACGGACGGGGACACGCGGACGGGGACACGCGGATCACCTCCCCAGCCCCAGCCGGGCGCGGGGTTTGGCCCATCGAGCACCAACATTCCCAGCCGATCCCACAGGGGACTGAATTCCCCACTGGAGTTTTCCGTCCCTCAGGCCGTTGCCTGTCCATAGGAAGGAGGATTCCTTGGAGCGGGATCTCTCTGAGCAGGGAA
>WEIT01004790.1:230-12292 GCA_013389985.1 Dryoscopus gambensis
TTCCTCTCCCTTCTGGTTTTCTGTCCACGAGAGACTAGAGCAGCGTTGACTCTACATGAGCTTCTTGTGGTAGTTGTCCCTCTTTTCAGTTCACATATCCAGGCTGCTAAGGAGGAGGTGGGTTTTCCATCCCACTTCCTAATGTCTTCTCCCTGCTTCTGAAGGAAAAACCAGAGGTTACCTAATGGAGTGTATCCTCTCTCCCTGGCTGGGGGACACCTGCCCCTGATGGCAGACTCGTGTTGGTTCTGAAGAGCTGTGGTAAATTCCTTCCAGAAGTTCCTTTTTCAGTTTCTGATGGCCCTCTTCAATCAAACTCCGGACTTGCTCAGCCAGCTTTGTTTCCACAGATGAGACATGGGTGCGAAACGGGGCAGTGACAGTGTCCTCATAAATTCTTAGTTTGTTGACCAAGACACCCACCCTGTCCTCACCCTCCCTCCATTGCAGTGTTGCCAGGTAATGGGAGTATATCTCAGGTCCAAGACGTGCGAATCTCAACCACATCTGTGATGTGCACTGGACATCATCTGGGCTCTTAGTCTTCTCTCATCTGCTGAGAAAATGATCTCCAGCACAGCCAATTCCCTCAGGCATCAGATACCATGTTCCATTGTGCTCCATTTTCCTTGGTGCACCTGGAGGTCTTTACAAAGGCATCTGTCCCTTAACACTTGTCAGCAGTCGCCGCCAGAGGCTGAGAGTTTCTTGGGTTCTCCCGATCCCCTGGTCAATGACTACATCCTGGGACAGGGCTCCCAGTTGCCTGTCCTCACTTCTGTCCCAAATGGTGTCGTTGGCTGCAGCGTCCCAGATGCGGAGCAGCCAGGTCAGGATGGACTCGTTTGTCTGGCGGGTGAATTCCCTCCGCAGGTCACGCAGCTCACCCAGGGATAGAGAGCGAGTGATGATCTCTGGCTCTCTCTTCTGCAGGGTACGAAGGTCCTGCCGCTTTGTCATCAGTCACTATGCGGACTGATTTGCTTTTTGATTTCTTCTTCTGGACAGGGGCAACTGCTACCGGCTTAGGCTGTTCTGGTTCAGTGACAGTTTGTGTGGGGGTGCTGATGGTACTTTTGGTTTCTTTCTGCTCTGTGACAGTCTGCGTAGACATGGACACAATTGCTTTGTTTTTGGTTTCTTTCTTCTCTGCGACAGTCTNTCTGTGAGAGTCTGTGTAGACACGGACACTGCTGCTTTCCTTTTGGTTCTTTTCTTCTCTGTGAGAGTCTGTGTAGACATGGTGCCTGTTGCTTTGCTGCTTTCCTTCTTTTCCTTCTGAGGATGTTGTGTCACACCGAGTGTTCTGACTCTAAGCATGGTGCACATGGTACAGGCCATGCAGAGAAGACAAAGCAGAACCAACAACAAGTTTATGCCATCCTTGACATCCAGAGAGAGCTCTATGTTTTCAAAAACTGCTGTGTCAGGCTTGAAAGGCTGGAAAAAACCATTCTTTACTCCTCCCCCCAGGCTGGGTGCGATTGTTGAGGCCTCAAATGTAGCAGTCTAGACTAGGACAAGCAAACAAAATTGAGTATATATTCCAAATGCTGTTCATTGCCTCGGAGGTTACCATGCAATAGATATAATAGACCAATAAAGCAATTTTTATACCATACCCTGGTCTACATAGGAGCATTATAACAGGCAGGTAGTTCCCAATGTGTGTGTGATGGTTTTGGCCAAATTTAGGGGAAACATCAGAGGGGAACATCTCCTACAAAGGAGATGCCATCTCTCCTTATCAGGTTTGGGAAGAAAAAAAAGAAAACTCTCCTCGGACGAAGGTGGAAGAGAGAGCGAAACTATTTATTTAATAAACACACAGGTTAAGAGTAACAAAACCTCCCACTGAGGGGAGAGAACCTGAAAGATTTAAAAGTCCTTCTGTGGGTGCGGTTTCCCCTTCTCTCCCGCGAAGCTGGAATCAGAGCTGGCCGGCACGGGGTGCGGGGCCCCCCGAAGACGGTGGAGCTCAGTGGGTCTTTGATGCTCCTGATATTTTTGGTGACAGGACTCTGTAAGTCAGCAAGCTGGTCTTCTTCCAGGATTATAGCAGGCTGGCATTCCTCAAACTGCTGGCATGCCTTCCTTTCTCAATAGTAGTTCTCTCAGTAGTAGTCCCCGCCCCGGGCTCTTCTCCTCTCTCTCATGTGTTACCTCCCCGGGGGTCAGCTGGTCTCTGACCCTTAGTGGAAACACCTGGTTCGACACAGCTGTAACTCATCAAGGTCAAGTCTGCCTTGTGTCCAGTATAGTTCTTCTTTCAAGCATAACTTAAGTTATGCACAGTTCAAAAGTGCAGAAAAGCACAGGAATCCTGGCTAAGTAGGGGCTGAATAATGTGGGATATAGCACAAATCACACCATGACAGTGTGGAAAGATATAGAGAGCTAGGTACAAGACCCATGTAAGCACGTTGACCATCATGGTGAAAAGGTGGCTTCTAAAATACAAAATTTAATTCTGACTTTTCTCAGTACCTGCCACACACTGGGCGCCAAAATATGTACTAGTTTGAAAGCAAACTAGTGAGAGACTCCAAGTCAGAAATACAGTTTAATAGGAAAAATAAAATAAATGCAATAGTACAAAAAACTCCCCACTGACAGAGTCAGAGTACAACCTGACCCTCTGACAGTCAGGGGGTCGATAGCAGTCCAATTAAATGGTGGCTGCAGTCCTCCTGGACTGATGGTTCTGTTGAAGCAGTGATTCTGTAGAAGGGTCTGGTCTTCCTCTGAAGGTTCAGTGGTGGTGTAGAAGGGTCTGGTCTTCCTCTGGGAATGCAGTGGAAAAGGCTGCTTGTGGTGTTCCAAACTCCAGGTTATATCCAGGTGGGAATGCTTGGCTCCTTCCCCCTGGGCGGAGCATCTCACAATGGGATGGCGAGTCATGAGGCAAGGCACTGATGGGTCCATTAACAGGAGATGGTCCAGAGGGAGGAGGCAGGGAACATTGCTACACCTAGTTTCAACAGCTCATGAAGATGGTAATCAGAATACAGATAACCCAGGACAAAGTCTCAAAAACACACTTTATTTAAGCCCAAAAAATTTAATTATTTCATAACAAGTGATGGATCCTCTGATACAACTTACAAGTATGGTAAGCCATCTTCCCTCTTAACAGAGTAGCTATGGAAAAAAGTTTCTTATTGCAGAGCATAGAGATTTGTTCTAGAGTATCCATAAAGTTTCAAACTTTTTCCTCCTTTTTCTTAATTCAAAATAAACATTTACCAATGCCTCTACATGGTAGAAAGTCTGGACCTCAAAGGAGGCTAGAAAAGACTGTTATCAGATGATACTGGAATGTTTTGCATTTGTAAACTCCACACCACTGCATTAAAAATGTCTATTTCTTCTTTGACTTTCAATTATGATTCATGTCTGAACAAAAAGCCCAAGGAAAAGACCACGTCTTCATTGCCTCTTAAAAATAAAACCAAAACAAACCAAACAAGCAAAAAACCAAAAACCAAGACAAAAAAAACCCCAAAACAACCAAACCTACAAAATTTTAAAATTGAGGGTAAAAAGCCCAAAAAGGTTCCTCTGTAGTCCTCAGGAGTGACAAGGAAGCTCAAGATGGGTACACTTACCTGTATAAGCAATTAAAATTAATTACCTAGCAGACATACCTTGTTGCACTCACTAGTGTTTTCACAGTATCACCACATTATGTTAAATAATGAGGACTTTCATAAGTATGTATTCTGCCTATGTTTTTCTTCACAGAAAGTGGTAAAAGACTCATTTTGGAGGTATACTGGATGACACCCAAGTATCAGTGCGAATAGTACTTTAAGATTAATGATTCACATCCCACATATTTTCCAAGTGGGAAAGTGGGGGAAAAGATGGATGATTTGGTTTGCTCTTGGTCATAAAAGTCAAGAGTGTGCCATTAATAGATTCTGATATTAAGTGCTGAAAAGAAATTTTTCCCATTAGCTGAGGTTCTTAGTTACCTATATCTCAAACAGATACAGGTAGCTCATGGAAGATTTCACATCACTCCACTTGGGCAATTTAAAATTCTATACTCAAAATAACACTACATCCCTCCAAAATACCCAGGTTGCAGCAATCAAACACATTTCTAAGTACTGGAGTACACTTGACCCAAGTATGGGAATGCAAAGATGACAAATATACACATTGACTTTGTGACTTAAACCCAAAACTACTGTGTAAGAAAAATGGGCTAGTCTCTTTTTATGTCTCTGTTTCTGTATGTGTGCAGAAGATAAGTGCAGAAATTACAGGATGGCAGACACTGAAAGACATATACATGACACACTATTTCAGCAGCTATTATGTTTTAGGAAAGCAGGGATGACACAGTCTTTACGTGTCTGTATATATAGAGAAACAAATCAGCAGCAAGGAGAAGAAAATACAGTAAAATACTGTCACAAAAGTGGGGTTTCTACCACTTCACCAGATGATTTAAACTCAGAGCTGCTGGCTCTCAGCTGAATGAAGTGTCCACAGTTTTTCTAAGTTACTAGATAGGCAAGGCTTTATTGAAGCAAATTGATCTGTTTCCTGTATAAAGACTGAAAAAAAGACATAAAAAACTTTACTCTAAAAAGAGAAACACAAATGTTTTACTAGTACTTTAACTCAAAGGACTTCATTAAGAAGTAACATTCATATGATTTTCAAAGTATCATCTTCATCTTCCTGTGTCTTGGATTCCATAGAATAGTAGACTTGAGGAATGAAGCTCGTTTTATTGTCTGATAATTACCTTAAAATGCTCTTATTAGCATCAATTCATATGTAGTAAAAATACATTATTTTATCCATGCTTCACCCTTTCCTAGGCAGAAAACTCAGAAAAGGTATTCTGGTGTCTTTAAGAAGTAAGATTCAAGAGCCTCATCCAGCCCCTCGTTCTCTGGAAGGCTCTTTATGCAAAGTTAACTCCCAGCATACCAGACCATACCTATTTTCACACAAAACTGTAGTCCAACATGAGAGCTTAGCCCACAGAAGGAAAAACACATCTGAAATACATCTCCCCGAATTAAATTCCCCAAAATTTTCTGGTCATACTTTTTTTATATTTAATAAAAGAAGTTAGAATTTTACTTAAGAGGCTGCCATTTCTTATGAAAGTGAAGTTTACCTAATAGTTTTACTTTTAGGAAAAATAAAAAAACGTAAACAGAAATGGAGTTTAACTGCAAGCATGTCAACTCTGCTTGTTTAATCCCATCTACTAGGCTGACTGAAGATGGTCTGTGAATTAATTTCCAGAGAAGATCAGTGACCCTGCACTAAGTGAAAAAAACCAGAATTTCCCCACCCCACCCCCCAAAATCCAAAATACAACCTCTATTCAAATGCTGAGGGGAAAAAAACCCAAAGCAACCAATCTTGCTTGAAGACTGTTGTTTTTTGTCTGTAAAAGAGACGCATCCCAAGGTCTATAAAGATCATGTGTTCTTACCAAGTAAAGAACACAAACTGCACTATCGTAAAGCGGAAAACCTGTATGGGTCATCATCGTCTAACTTCTCCTCTGGCTATGGTTTTAATTCAGGTGAAACACAAATCACAATCCTAGAAAATAAGAAGGGGAAACATCCTCTTGTGGCCCTGATTTATATGCAGGCTAAAAATTTAATGAGGGGAAGAGTAAGACCTTACCAACAACTAGGAGTCATCACTATCTGATAAGGGATTGACATGCGATCCACAAAGCCCCTGCCATAAAACATAATTTTGAAGGTGCATTGAGAAATCTAAAATGAAGACCAACCATGGGAAAAATCCTTTCAAGAAATTGACTGACAGGAGCTTAGGAATACTAAAAAAGCCATTCTAAAGGAATGTTGTTTTAAACTGTATATCTCTTATAGGTGAGATATGAGATGGTTGGAGAAATGTTTTACTTATATATATGGTAGGTTTCACAGACTCAAAAATAAAAATAGAAAAAGTTTATACATTTTTAAGTCTAGAAAGCATGCAAAATCATTCCAAAATGTGGACTTTCCCCAAAATCTATGCTCTAATTTAAGAAAGAATCAGAAATTATTTGGAGACAATGTTCCATTTTGATACCAGTTGACATAGAGAACAAGAAAGGGAATGCCATCTTTAAGATGTCAGTTTTCCAGGGATTTTGCTTTGGCCAGTTGCAGAGATTTCAAAGTTTATCCTTTCTTTTTTTCCTTCTTCTTCTTTTTTTTTTTTTAATNNNNTAAAATATTAAAGACCTATGCGGATGACATGTAAAGAAAAGCTCTCAGGATGAGTGGCATAATCATAACACACCAAAGTTAGAGCTGCAGTTGAATCAACTTTACCTATTTGGCCCAAATCATTAAACTGAAAATGAATTTTTCCAGTACTGTGAGACACATATCAGAGTTTTGCAATTTCCTTTTCACAGGCATGGATAATCCCCAGGAAGCTTCTGCTGAACACATGCTTATTCCAGAAGCTGCAGCACTTAAATAACAAGCTAAGACAGCTAGGTTCAATTTAGGTTGCGGATTACTCATACACTCAAAAAGATAACCACTATTAGGCTGGTGAAAGCCAGAACTGCTGCCGTTTCTGAACCCCATTGCTACGTCCAGCTTTTTTTCTATTTGAAACATTAAGGAAATATTTCTAAAGGCTACTCTTTTCCAGTGGGAGGGAATAAAAAGACACTAATTTCCTAAACAATGACAATTCTTTATCAAAAAAATTACTATTCTTAAGGCCCTGGATTAATATAAATTAAGGAGATTAAAAGCACAGAAATATGGCATTTTCAACTTTTTGTAGAGCATACATTGTCTACATTTTACTCTGTAACTGACTTGCCATTTTCCATCTAAAATCCTTGTACATGGGGGATAGATTTTGTGAAGGAACTATTATTACAGACAATGGTATAATTTTTTTTCTTATTTAGGTCAAAAATGTATTCTGGTAGGAAATAGAAGGTTTACTCGAGGGTGGGTATAGCATCCAAATCTATATACTTTCATTTTCTAGCTCTCTCAATTTCAGTGTCTATCTAGTCCTTTCCTGTCAGAAATCTCAAGTGGTTGCTTGAACTGGCTTGCACAAAAGCACTAGAAGATTCACCGTTGTATTTTCTGCTGAAATAGTTAAAGACAGCTTATAGTCAAATGTGTTCATTGATTACTCGTAATTGACTCCAAATATTTTCCAAATATCTAATTTCACTAGACATCTTAATTTATTGAGAATCCACTTTAGTGTGTAGGCTTCATCCTATCACAGGTAACTCCTCAGGATATTTTGACAGGGTTGAGAAAGGAAAAGTATCAATACTGTTGTAAGACTATCCAACTGCTTCATTGAAGCCTGATTCATTTGTAGAAGATATTTACAAATGTTGGAGTGACTGAATAAAACTATTCCACGGCTAAAGCAACAGCTCCTCACAAAAATGTGGCTCCTGTAACTTGATCCCTAGGTGATGACACCTTTTCTTATACAGACAGAACTTCTTTGTGACATCTTGAGCTTCTACATTAACTTTTCACATCTTCATTACTTCACTCATCTTTGACTTTTTCATGCAATCATGATAGTTACTTTTAGAATATCTTATTTGTAAATCTTCTATCTCCATACTTGTACACTGATAACTTGTATTCAAAGCATCAGTTAATAAACCAGTACCTTAAGAATCAGAGTGCAGAGTCCACGACAAGTTAGAATGTCACTTTAGTTCAATTGTGGCTTCCAAGTTTCCATATATTCAGAAATGGAAACAAATAATCTTTCCTGTATTAATTTGTTTCTGGGTCTGAATCTAAGAATAATTTTAATTACAGTATAATAATATTTTTATCAGAAATTCTTATTTTTCATGTTTAAGTTCTAGTGGCATTTCCCTGGAAAAAATGATTTTAACAGCATCTGTATAACAGAAGCTTTTCAACATAGGAATGTTCTCTTTCAGACAGAAAGTAGTATATTCTTGACATAAATAATCACTTACATCACAGAAAGCTCACAGGTAAGCCTTCAAAGGTAAGCAATTCACTTCCTTTTAAATATTGTACTTTGCTAATGCACACTAGCATTACAGCTATCAAGTGTTCATCTGTCAAAACTTGATGAAAAGAATTTCTACAAGACCTGAAAGCTTTTGAAACATTATTCACCATCTATAAGCAGCTGCAGGAAGGACCACTGCTCTGTCATTGCTAACGGCTGCAATAGAAATAATGCTGGGAGAAAGAAATGTTTGCTGTACACTGGTAACTTGCTGATTGTTGGCTACCTAGTTGTGTTACAGTAGCAGATTCTCAAATTTTTTGATCTTTCACGGTAGTCATACTGGTGTTGTGATCTGTGGCTGACGCATCATTTTCTAGTAGATTAGGAACCAGGAGAAATGACTCAAGCAAATGGCTCTTGCCATTTAACAACAGATTTAAAAGGACATTGTCAAGGTTGATACTCATATTGTCACAGAATCAATTAGGCTGGAAAAAACCTCTGAGATGATGGAGTCCAACCTGTGATTGAGCACCACCTTGTCAACTAGACCATGGCACTGAGTGCCACATCCGGTCTTTCCTTAAACCCCTCCAGGGACAGTGACTCCACCTCCTCCCTGGGCACCCTACTCCATTGTCTAATCACCCTTTCTGTGAAGAATTTCTTCCTGATGCCCTACAGAAACTTCCCCTGGTATACCTCAGGACTATGTTCTCTCGTCCTGTCACTAATTGCCTGGAAGAAGAGGCTGACCCCCACCCAGGTAGTAGTTAGAGAGCTAAGGCCACCCCTGAGTCTCCTTTTCTCCAGGCTAAACAACCCCATCTGCCTCAGCCACTCCTCACAGGACTTGTGCTCCAAACCATCTTCATTTCCCTTCTCTGAATACACTCCTGCACCTCAGTGCTCTTCCCGAATTGAGGGACCCAGAACTGAACACAGTATTCAAACACAGGTGAATGAGGTCCTGAGTACAGGGGGACAATCCCTGCCCTGGTCCTGCTGGCCACACTATTGCTGGTACAGGCCAGGGTGCCACTGGCCTTCTTGGCCACCTGGGCACACCCTGGCTCACAGTTCAGCTGCTGTCACCAGCACCCCCAGATCCTTTTCCGATGAGTCACTTTCAGCCACTCTGCCCCAGCCTGTGGCATTGCTTGGTGGTGTTGTGATTCAAGTGCAGGACCCAGCATTTGGCCTTGTTGAGTATCATGCCATTGGTCTCCAGCCTAAACAGATGCCCTTGCAGAGCCTTCCAGCCTTCCAGTAGATCAACAGTTCTGCCCAACTTAGTGTCAGCTGCCAGTTTACTGAGGGCACACTCACTTCCCTCATCCACATCATCAGTGAAAATACTAAACTGGACTGAACCCAACACTGATGCCCAGGTAACGCCACCAGTGCCTGGATGCTGACTGGATGCAGCGCCATTCACCACTGCTCTCTGAGCCCAGCCGTCCAGCCTGGCCACCTTAACACAATGAAGGCTGCACCTGTCCTTTTCCAGGATAGTGCTGTGGGACACAGTGACAAAGATAGTGATGAAGTCCAGGCAGACAACACCCACAACCTCTTCCTCACTGTCGTTACAGTAGTGCTACATCATAAGATGCTGTGTTTGCAAGAAATGTATTTCAGAAACAGCGATTTGTCAAAAAGTATACAATCATAAGGCAGTGTACCAAGTTGGAGAAAAATATGTATTGAAAAACATTTCCATATACAGGCTTCTTGCAGGAAAAATGTCTTCAAACAGCATTCAAACAGGATAATATCATTCAGTAAGAATCTTTCCATACTTATTGTTCTTTCTTTTAATTAAGATCAAAAGTCTTCTATGCAGCCTTTGAATACTTTATGGAAATACTGAAGTTGTCTTAAAACCAGTGCTTTATAAAGAAAATAAGATATATGAACTGCAGAACAGATAAAAAGGTTGTAAATAGCTGCAACAATACAACAATATCTGATTTGAGTTCACTTTTATTAAAAAGATCTTTTTAAATGTCAAAGGGCAGCACTCGTAAAGCTCAAAGAGAACAGCGTAAAAATCCTGTCAAGGTTAAATGATGATCTTTCAGTTAACTGTTATAGAATTCAAGAGTCTTTATTACTGAATACTGTATCAGCTTTTGGTAACAATGGCACTTTTAAATATTTAAAAATGGGTGTCATCAAGGTAAATGAAAGTTTAGAAATGGCAAAACACTGATAACAATGACTTCATTATATCACCTTTTCACTTTCTACGTATGCAGTACTATAGCTTAAAAAAAATGGAAAAAAGGACTTATTCCAAGTGCCTTGGTTTCTTAAGATTTGTCACTAGCATCTTTTATAAAGACCATATGAAACGGATGAGCTGTTTCTAAATAAATGGATAAATACAGGCCATGACTACAGTGCTACAGCATAAGCCCGGCACAGACAGCCCAGGACCAGCTGAGCCCCCAGCCTGTGTTTGTGGGCCATTACATAACCTACGGATAAGCCATATTGAGCTTATCATATCCTGTGCCTAAATACAATCTTAACATCCTATCAGACAAATCAAGAGAATAAAAGTAGCTTGCGCTGCTTTGTGAGCTGACAATAAATCAGTTTGGGAAGGCAGGGGACAAGGCTGCCCAACAATGCCTCAATAAGCCAGAATTTCTCTGATCAGGCAACCTCCTGCACGCAATTTGCTGCCCATGCTTCCCGGGACACTGTAATAGCTGCATTATATAAGCACTGTAATACTCTTAAATCAACTGGAAACAGCCAGACACAGGGTGAAGTGTGTCTCCTGTGCCCCCCTTCTCCCTCAGTGCTCATAACTTATGGTAACTGAAATTTGTTAAGTGGGGGCCTGAACTGATGCCATGTTGAAGTCACTAAGCTGCCAGAGAATGCAGTGCCGCTCCCCAGTGATCAGCCCTTGCTTCCTGCCACCTCACCTCACACCAAACACAGGCAAAATGGTGCTCACAGTGCAAGACACAGGGAAGAAATTTTATACAGGCACAGATATTGCAGGCATCAAAGGTGCCATCTTTAAAATCTTCCTAACAATGCTGATGTGCTGCTCAACACCCTAAAAATAGACCAATGTGAGTTTTCGAGAAATGAGTTTAAAAGATTTCAGCATAGTTGCTGTAACTCCTAGCAGGAGAGAACATGTTAATTAGGGCTACTGACACAGCCTCAACAGCATATTTGACTGTCTGGAGATAAGGATGCTGACAAACTCTCTACAGCAGAAATGCGTTTTAAGTACAGCTCATCAGGAATTGAATGACTTGCGCCTCTTAGAAAAACAATGGCAATTTTTTTCTGTTGTCAGCATCCCTGCCTGAGCCAGACACAAAGAGTACAACTTTTTTTTGAAGGGATGAACAGAATGAATCAGCTGTGATCCAGTAATGATGGCTCCTTCTTATCCTCTATCTCTACATCATGTAAAGCGACAATAAACCCAGACAGAGAGCCTACAGATCCAAGATTAACCTAAACCATCTCGCACCTTTAGTCACGGATGTTCCTCATTTAGTCACCCAACAGTCAGCCACAACAGTAATCACCATTTAAGCAGGAGTCAGAGCCAAGGTTTCTGTCTGAGACTGTAATAAGTCTTCCTGTTTATATGCATATAAAATTAATTGACCACTTTACACTGAAAAAGGGCTATTTTCACTTCAAAATATAGTCTTGAATGTGGACTTCATCCATTTATAGCCAGAAACGCATAGAGAGGCCAAGTATTGCAGAGATCTTTTTCTTCTTTAGTGAATCCTTGCAGGAATCAGTTTATCTGCAAATTCCCAAGTGCTTCTGCTTCCAAGCTATCAATGGCAAGAAGGCCAGGCAATAGCAAGCATAAGGACCTGTAGATGTTTTCTCTGTATCCTGAAAATTCCATGTTCAAACGGCAAAGTGTTATTGACTTTCTATGCCTTCGCAAGAGCGTGAGGTTTGAATGGAAAATAATATTGAATAACACACTTACACTGCCTGTGTCACTGTTGCCCTAAGGGAGCCCCAATTCACATAGCTGTTCAAAGTGCTAGCCACTCTTGTAGCCAGCT
>WEIT01004790.1:12304-33239 GCA_013389985.1 Dryoscopus gambensis
AGACAGACTTCTCAAAAAGTCTGACTTTTCTTCTCTTAGCATATGATGCCGTTTCCTGCTAATCAGTACTTTTTCAGTGCCTCCTCAAGACTAGTGTCAGGAGAGTTCAAAGGAAAGATGGAACAGAGAAGTACAAGGCAGCAGTTCCTTCAGCATCGCTCTTGTAGTGGACATTTTAAACATATCTGAATTGAAAACAGATGTAAAATAAATAGTGTCCTGCTGGAAGAAAGGCAGAAGTAGACTAAAGTCAAACTCCTCCACAGAGAATTTTTCTTTAGGCTGAAATAAACAAATGCAAGAGCTGAAAGTAAGTGAAGCTTCTTTGAAGGAAAGGTCACAGGGGAGCAATATGCTCTGGGACACCAACACATACCACACTCTCTTCTGGAAACCACAGATTTGATGGGCGTGCCAGAACAAGCATCACTGTTCCAATGTCAGTGATGTCTGCACAAGCAAGCAGAAAGGAAAGAACAGTGCAAGACTCAGTTTCCAAATCAGCAATGTTCTGGGGAAGCCTAGAAGAAAAGTGACTTTGAAATGTCCCACAGACAGGGATCTTTACCATAATGATGCAAGTTTCAGGTCAGTATTGGCTTTTCTGCTGAATATCTTTTGCTGTGATTTCTGAATTGCCAAAGCTCAAAATAAAAATCTCATATTTTTATAGTCTTTTCCATAAAGCCAACAAATCAATGCACTTCATTTTACTGTCTCATTTGAAAACTCCTGTGACAAATGTGGTAACCCGTTTTAGTGTTCCTCCACCTTTAGACTGCAATAAACCAGAGCTCATTTAACCCTTAGTTCACTGATAATTTCTCTACTTGCCATAGCAACTGCCTAAACCTCAAATATGCACGCTGAGACTTAGGTATTTTGAATATGACTGAAATGACAAATGGATTTTTCTATATACAGTTAAATTACAAAGCCATTACATTTTTTTTGATGCTGTTGAACATCCAAAATACCCTGCAAAGTATATCCATTTCTGTCCTAATTAGATTCTTACAAAACGTAGGTATTTGAATCTCCCATCCAGATCTACTTTCTTCAGATTTCCTCGGTAGGCCTCCACATAGTGGGGCCTCCAGCAGTGAATAACCCCTTTGACAGTGCTTGACTCTGCAGAGTACTCAAAAGAAGTTTGAAGTAATTTACCAAATTAAGTTGGATTGGACCTGTTGCAGAGTAAAACATGCATTACAACAGTTACTTAGCTGTGCTGTGGCATCTTGATAATGAGCATCACTGGCTGTCTCAAAGTCTGATATGTGTCAGAACTTTAGCCATCATCACGTCACAAAGGCACTCTCATCACACAAAACAAGACTGAAAGACCAATTGTTATTGGTCTAATTTGGACTGTACAGTCAAAAGTATTTGTCTATTACCACACATTACTCATTTCTTAACTAATTGTTTACTACCATTTCCTAAAGTTACTTGTGTGAACATGAAGGGGATTATCGTGGTGTGTCAGAAGTTCCTATAAAGACTGCATCCCCGTTTGGAAATGCATCAGCATTTTTCCTGCCTCAAACCAACACTAAAAACATGCACGTTTTAATCACAGCATTTTTCTTTAGAATGTCTGTGTTGCCCTTTTAGTCAGCTTAGAATGGAAAAACAAATTTTAAAGAGGTCTTTTTTTTGTTCCTATGAAAAAGCCATTATTTATATGAAAGAACTTACTCAATATCTCTTTTTTAGTAGAATTAAATCCTCAGTTCTCATATTTGCATGACTAGAGAGCTTCCACACGAGGTGCTGAGAAGAAGGATAAAAAAACCTGTTATTTGGTTTAAAATGCCAGTGAGGCTTCATTTACCAGCCTTGTCCACTAATGCTCACTGTTGTGCTCATCTTCAACCTGTTTTGTCTCCCGACAACAGTGTTTTCCAGAGTGATAATCCATGAAGCCCTCTCCTTAATTTCTCCCAACAGTGATTCTGCTTCCACTTCCATCCCTGACGGTGAGGGGGTCCCTCACTTGGACATCTGAACCAAAACTGGCTTTGCTGATGGCAGCACTATGAAGACTTCAGGCTGATGAGGTCCTCTCTACCGTTGTGAATGGGGAGACAGAATTTTTCAGCAGGTAAGCTCCTTTGATCTCACAACGCTACACCCCTACTTGCTCACAAGTAGGCTCTATCCCTGGAGGTCATTCTTGCTTTCAGTCTTTTACTTATAAATAGCCTCTTCTACTCTAAGAAACTGAAGTTGCTTAAGAAAGAAGAGTAGAAAATCAATGAAACACTGGCTTACAAACCGCTTGAAACACAAATTGAAACTTCTGTTCCCTAATCAAATTCTTATACAGACTTTATACTACATCCTCTACGTCTCATTGATAAACACTGCAGTTTATCAGCAATTGTCAAAAATTTTGTGAAAGTTTGTATTTCTTAACAAAACTGCTCCATTCTACAGATGGTGTTAAAACATAACTCCTGTATAATGTGATTACTTATTAGCAAGAACTGTCTCTACAGGACAAATCCGCCAATGGCTCCACCAGCAAAAAGAAGGAACACAGAATCTGGAACTTAACAGTGAACTCATATTTCACACAGACATACAAAGCATACTTAATCTTCCATGTATATCTGTGTTTTAAATATACCACTAACTAGGCTAACAAGACTTTAACTAAAGACTAACAAGGCTTTAACTATTATTCAATTATCACTTAGTAGTGAAAGAAGATGTGATAAACCTTTC
This sequence comes from Dryoscopus gambensis, assembly GCA_013389985.1. Lineage (NCBI taxonomy): Eukaryota > Metazoa > Chordata > Aves > Passeriformes > Malaconotidae > Dryoscopus > Dryoscopus gambensis. Next base: position 15,038 of record WEIT01004790.1, read on the forward strand.
AGTTTGACTTATCTTTTCCCTCAGAATCACAGACAATCGTTCCTGCTACAATCACAATAGTTGGCATCATCACTGGATATATTATTTCATGTCCTCACCAAATTTTGAAAGTATTTGGGTTTTGAATATTCTTTAACACATCTGAAGTAGCTTAAGAACCACTTACTTGAGAATTCAAGTTCAAAGAAAATCAATGTACAGAACTTGAATTATAAAAATAATCTATTTTCTTTCCCAAATTACATAAAAGAGAAGTTCTATTACACATTATAATCAATTAATAATAAAAATTAGGATACTAAGGGCTTAAAATGTCTGCATGTTTTCTGTAGTTGGAATTAATTAAGCTACAGAAAGTACCTAGACATAAATGTTTGATACTTCACGTATAAATATCTATGCCACAAGCTTCTATTTACTTCAGTGTTACATCTGTCTTCCTAGCCTTAAATCAAAACCTTAGACAAAAAATCTGAAAGCATAACTGAATGTTTAGAAGAGCCTCATATTTTGTTAACAGCACAGTACCTGAAGATCAGGCCCCGCATCCTCCAAGAACCTGAGTATCTGTGTTGATCCCCATGACACTGGCAGACGCTATACCCCTCAGCAGCCTCCTGCAGCTTGGTCTTCCCCTCAAGGTACTCCTAACTCATTATTGCTTCAGGCTCTTTGGCCAGCATGCATAACACTACGTGACCAGATTCCTGTCCTCTGTCCTTCCTTTTTCACACCTACCATTCAGGCGGATCTATACCACAATCTTGCCCTAACACAGCTAAGTGCTGGGTAGGAACTGACTTGACTCCTGATCTCCAAACCTCTACCAAAAGAAGCCATTCACACAAGCAGCAAAGCAATTTTTTCTTCTATAGTTCATTTTACTTGTAAGAGCTTCATAATGGCTTTAATCCCAGCATGTTTTTAATACAGCAATCACAGTTATTTATCAGTGCCACATACTATTATTTCCATATTGGTACAGTGACCCTTCTTTTGCTAGAGCTTCCCTTTCCCTCTGTCACTAAACAACAACCTACAGGCAGAGTATGTGCAGCTGTCTGTCTCTCCGTGAAGAAAAAAATGCAATACTTTTGTTTTTATAAAGCTGCTTCATTGGGGTCAAGATATCACCCAGCACATGTGAGTCATCTCTGCAGTTTTAGACATGGGAAAACAATTCAGAGTAGAACAAGAAGAGGTGAAATTTAATGCAAATTTTATATAAGACTCAAGAAAAATTTATTTAACAGTGTTAAGAACTGGCTAAAGAAGTTGCATGCTCTGTTGTGAATATAAACAGTTAAAACATAAGGGAGAGGATGTGATGTGTAGCACTTAATGAAAGCATTCATTATGCATGATTAATACACTGTCTCTCACAGTAGCCTGCTGGAAAAAATGTCCAGCATGCAGCTAGGAAAGTCTATAACATGTTGGGTGAGAAACTGACTGATGGGTAGGGCCTACAGTAAATCAGGTCACAACAGGCCAGCAGACAGTCACCAGCAGGCTTCATGGGGCTCAGTTTTACGGCCAGTGCTTTTTAATGTTTTTATAAATTATCTGGACATAGAAATTGAAAGTATGTTAAGTACTTTGCTGATGTTGCCACAAGAGGAAAAGCTGTGAACTTCCTCAGAGGTAGAGAAGCCTTACAGACAGACATGGATTAAACTAGAGAGGTGGGCAATCACCAACCATATGAAACTGAACAAAAGCAAGTGCTGGATTTTCTACCTGTGATGCAGTATGTATGTACAAGTTGGACAACAAGAACCTGGAAAGCAGGAACCATGGAAAGACAACAGGGAGTGTGGATTGATGGCAAGTTGAATACGAGTTGGCGGTGCCCTGCCAGCCAGGAGGGCACCTGTGTTCTGGGGTCCCTTAGGCACAGCATCGCCAGCTGGGCAGGAGAAATGATCATCCCTCTTTACTCCTAGAGCCTCACATCAGGTTCTGTGTGCAGTTTTGGGAGCTCAGTTCACAGAGGACATCAAACTATTGGCGCGTGTCCAGAGGAGGGTGACCAAGGGGGTGAAAGATCTTCAGAGAAAGACTAACAAAGAGCAACTGACATCACTTGTTGAGAAGGTCATTATCCCAGTGCAAACTCTGGGAAGAAAAGGCCATATATCACACTTAGTCTATGGAAGCATTATCTTTATTTATTATGAGATGTTGGTGGTTGTTTTTACTTTGAACTCTTGCAATTTCATTTACTATTTTCATAAAAGCTCCAGAACTTGGGGGGCAAACAATTTACTTGAAAATACCTACTTCAAGGAGTTTTAAACTAAACATTTGGCCCCTGCACTTCTTGAAAGGTTTGGAATCATGAACACACAAAGTTTCAAATCAAGAACAATGCAAACTCAGTCCAGTGTACTTTTTTAAAACATGCTTTTAATTCAGCCTCTGAGTATCATAATGCCCCACCTCATGACTTTTAAATGTACACAGCTGACTACACTATACATCAAAATAGTACTGGTTGTCTCATTAAACTACCATAATTTGCTACTTGGATATAAAACATAAAATACAAATTTCCACTTCAGAAGCCACTTTCATCCCTTGATTTGAATGCTCAAGCTTAAGTTTGCTTAAAAAGGCTTGCTGATCTCTTTTCTGCCAGTATCCACATCTACTCTTTTGTTTATGTTTGCAGCACACATATATACAATGCACGCACCATTTTCAGATGTTCAGCACTGGTTAGATGGTAACAACAGCTAGCCATTTTCTCTGATGTACCACTTCATTGCCTAAAGAGGAACTTCAGATTACCAGAGGTAGTGCATCTATATTTAAATATCTCCTATGCTGATACATAAATAAAATGGACATATACACAAAATTACGTATCTCCTTTGTCTGAGTATTACATTCACATCCCTGGTGGCTGGGATTGCTCGACACATAATCATATACAGATATGTGAATAAGGATGCACCACAGTAATTTCACTGCTAGCTCCACAAGGACAAGTAAACCAGAAGAATATGAAATGAAAAAGGCTTGTGTGTCTACAGGGAGAGTCTAATTGGATTCAAGAACTTCAAATTCATCTCCAAATGCAGAGAAGCAGAGACTGACTCACAGGTCTTTCTACAGAGAATGAGTACCTGAAAATAGCAAGGTTATGCGAGCAGAAGAAATGCTATAAACCCAGATACATTTGTAGTGTAAAAATGCAAGTACAAGTAATGTATTTTATGGCTCCTAAGAGCTTCACAGCTCCTGAGAGAGGGTGAGGACCAGAAGAGGGGAAGAGTAATTGCCACATACACATCACCCCAGAAGCAGACAACAAGCAGACAACTACTAAGACATCTGAACACAGGCAAAGATGGGTTAGTCTCAGAGGGACAGCTACTTCTCATGATGTCACTCAGAAAATCAAGATATACAACTGGGCATACCAAGTTAGTGTATATGTATGTATGTTCAGTCTGAAGGAAGTGCATAAAGAAAGTGTCTGCCACAGTCTAGTTTTGCCTGGTTTTGTCCTCACAGCAGTAAGGACACAGGTAGAGGGCTGGGTGTATATGGAGGATGCCACCAGGATACACCAATCTTTACAGTTATTTGCAGCATCAGCTATAGCTCTCTGAAGGCAAAGCAAACTCTGTTTCTCTGTTTTGTTATTCAGACACACAATCTTGGACTTCTGCTGCGTGCAACTCCGTTGAACACTCCACTGAAAAAATACAACACAGGTTATTCAGGTCGTGTTGGTTTCGTGTTAAAGGATGAAGATCACTTGTAATGCTGCTCAGTGATGTCATTAGGTCTTATATGAAGAAAAGCTGTAACAGCCCTAGAAACACAAGTAAACAGAAGGAACAGAGCTCTCACAAAGGCTATTTGCATAAGTACAGATAAGCATGCTTTCCAAAGCATGACAGTAAAGTACACCAATGCTGACATTTGCTTTAGGAAGATTTAAAGGAAAAATCCAAACTACCCACTTTACACGACTGCTCTCTATAACAAAGAGTGCTTTCTGAAAACTTCAAAAGTCCATGCAGCGTTGAAAGTTTTGCCCCTAGTGCACATGCCCCTACCAAGCAAGACTGAGGAGATCAAAATGACTCTACAGAACCAGACAGACATATAATGACATGAGCAAAGCTCTGATTAAATAGGGGGTACACCAAGCAGTTTAAATATAAAATGGCTCTCACCCACACATATTACCAAAACTACAATTTCTCTGATTGATTAAAGTATTGTTCATAAGAAACGGTATTTATTACAATTTATCAAGCTTTTCTGTAAACTTTGGGAAAGTGTAGCCAAACAGCCCAAATTTTAAAAAGATGATGAATTATGATCAACTCATTCTCAGTGATGAAACTTTACCTTTCCAAATACACTCTCTTCATTTAAATCTTCAATTCTACAAAGAAATTAAATAAAAGGCCTTAAAAATAACATAAATATACAGGATGTCCCCATCTTTCTCCTACCACACACAAAAATAGGCTGCCGTGCAAATAAAGAATTTGAAGGCAATTAAAATTCATGGCACATGGCTCTGATGAAGTGCATTGCTCTACTGGAAATATCTGGAAAGACAAGCCTCCAGAGGCCAGGAGGCACCATGTTCTTGACTCTTCAGAAGGATGCAGAATCCAGGGTCTTCCCATACTCACCTAAAATGTTTCAGTTCCTGCAACGAGCTTTGCCTGCTAAGTGTAGATTAAATTCATCAGATCTTCCAGTCCCACTGATTACTTGATGAGCAGCAAAACCACAGTTGTCATGTCAAGGAGAAATCTCAGGTCTATCTTTGTCTGAAAAGCATGGTTTTAAAACAACGTATTTCAAATCACTGACAAGAAACAGATATGGCAGTAGCATTAATCACTAGCCCAGCACGCTCAGGTAAATTAGCAAGTCAGAATTACACAGCATGTATCTTCAGCAAGATCAGCATCAGTCAAGATCATATACCACTCTAGTCACTGGGTTCTGGTTGCACAAGAACAGTGGCTCAGATCAGCCAAATACAAAGAAATACAGAGCAAAAAAAGCAGGATAAATAAGTATTTGCCTTCAGGACCACCTTAACAATAGCTACCCTGTTTGGCATACCCAGAGATCATGAATTCACAGCTTCCTCACGAGTTTGCAGCTGCTTTTTCACTGTCACAACTTTTGCATACAGCTGAGACAAAATTGATGCAAAGCAGGGAGAGGAATTCTGAGCAGAGCTTACACTGCCAGTGTGGATCCCTTGGTTACTACAACTATCTACTGCCTAGCCTATGTCTGGATGCACGCAAAGAAAGTGGTTAAGGGTCCTTCACTTCCTAGGCCAACTATGGCAGACATCAAAACTCACAATGGAGCACAGAAGTGGTTCCTCACCAGCTTTCTGGTCTGCATTATTCAAACCTTGGGGATGTGAACAACCTGTGAGATGTGAACCCTTCTGTAGCAGCGTACCCAGTACCTTGGATTTCCTGAAGATGACACTCCTAGACGGCAAGACAGCAGTGCCACCAAGACCACGAGCGATCACAGCAGGGAGTCACAGGGAGTGTTTCAGGAGTTCCATCCTGGTCTCTCGGTATTTCATTTCTCTTAAAGTCCCATGTAGGCCTGTGCCTCAGAAAATACTATCTAGGTCTTTAAAATGAAATGAAGGTAAAGACACCTGCTCTGCCACACCCATTCATTATTACACCATTTCCCAAAATACAGCCCTCTTGATCCATAAATCTATACCATTTCTTTCCTGTGTGGATGATGTTACTTTTCTTCTTGCACCTACCTCCCTTGCTTGTAAAGCCAAGCACTTTACTAAATTTAAAACTCAAGTCAACCCATCAGCTGAGCAGAAAGATTTTCACAGCTGTCTGAAAAAAAACTTTAAATATTTGCATGACATAGAAAAGCCCATCTGAAACTGGATTATTTCCTGCAATTTTCACAAGCCTTTTGCACTGTGTGACTTTCCAACATAGACACCACCTCAAAAGTTCAGGTCAGCTGCTTCATCACTCTGAAAGAAAGCAAGAGGGAGCGGCAGTCACACACTGTCAAAGATCTGGCACACATTTTAAACTGGAACAGCTCTCAAAGGAGGTAAACTTTAAGACAAAATGGCTCAGAGGAATTACTGATGGTTCTTTGCAATGCCTGTAATTTGCCTGCTGCTATGTGTTGTTTCCCCCTCAAAACTCTTAAGTCTTATAACCATGTCATTATAACAAAACTCCAGGTTTTGCTCTCTCATCAGTAATTTTAAAGCATCTGGATTCTGTAATAGCTCCTTAACATTTCGGATTATGTGCTGCTAAAACACTACTAATAATAATAATTTTTAAGGAAGCATAGTTAAAGATGACCTCTGAATACTTAAGATAAAAGAGCAAAAATACCCAGATCTGCAGAATTTAGTCTGCAGAATGTTTTCTTGCTGCTGAGCGAAGGCATATACCATATGCATTAGTGAATGTCTCATATCAACAACCAGGTCACCTCCATTGTACATTTGTTTCAAGTCTCCTTTGGAAACAAAATACTGGGAAAATTTTTGTAAATCTTGATTATGCACTGCTTGCCTGCAAAACCTTTGATAATACATAAATGCCTTCTGCTTTCATGAACTGATTTAACCACCTTTTAAAATATTAAAGAATTAAGAGCTATACTACACTGTTTTATAATTTAGAGCAGTTGTTAATGACAGGACTTCTGCTGCTGCTGCTTAAAAACAAATAAGGTATCATAACAAAACCCAACCTTTCTAGCCTGCTAACTGAATACTGTATTTCAGTAGAGCCAAGGAGTCACAATCATAGAAACAATGAATTAATTGCTTAAGTCTCAGCTCCCTGCTCACTTGACCTGCTGCAGAGAAAACTAGGCCCACAAACCCTGCCAGAAATTCCTCAGATGTTGACAGATGGCAGAGAAAAAGACCAGAAAGTCACTTTTTCTGCCCTCCTGGTCACTTTGCAGTAGAGATGTGGGAAGCGGAATGGTTGCAGAAGAGGGCACTGCAGAGCCTTCCTTGATGGCACAGCCTCAGGAGGGTTGTGGCAGGAAATAAAGTACCTGTAAATATACTTTTTCTTCTCCCTCTGTCACTTCCACCCCTCCCTGGGATTTTTTTGTCAGACACTTAGGTTTATCTGTGATATGATAGGACAGACTTCCTATACCTTTCTCTCAAGTCTTCTCTGTAGCTTAGCATAGGGCACCAGAAATGACTACTACTTTCTTCTTCAATGGATAGAAAGTAACCTCCAAGGCAAGCCAGTGAAAGCAAAAACAGGGCAACAGCATTTTAAAGTGCTCTCATCTCTCACCTGGGAATAATAAGGAGCAAGTTGGCATTATCTCATCCATGCTTATTAATGCTGCTAAGCTTCAATATTTCACATCTTAAACCTACAACCACAAACCCAGTCACTCTCAAGGACAATAGTGGAGACTTTAGGTCAGGAAATGGACATACCAGATGACTTCTGATAGTGATACAGCCATAGTGTGCTGTAATACCACGACCACATGCATGACATTGCAATAGAGAATAGGAAAAAATAAATATTCATCACATGCTCTTCAGTTAAGTCCTCGGTGTAGTGCTAATAAAACTGCTAAAACACAGCATACAGAGACAATACCTCATCCCACTCTCCCCTCTTGCTGTAGCTCCCTGCAATCTGCTCCATCACATGCTTCAAAAGCCTTAAGTTTCTAGCCCTGAGCCCTCCGGCTCAGCATCCATAACAGCCATCCACTCCTGATCTGGTCTATATCCTTTAACAAACAGTTCATTTGACATCCATGGCTTCTCCCTCAGCTGCTTCATTTACCTTCCCAAATTGAATTTTATTGCAAGAAAATTAATACAGCATTTAAAGGAAATACAATTTATTGTAACAACAATTTCCAAAGGTTTTAAAGAACTATCAGGAGGAAATCAGGAAAAGATAAAGTCTACAGCAGTCAATCTATTTGTAGGTCACAAAGTTTCCCTGGGCACACACATAGTTAATCTGCAAACAGAAATGAGAAAAAGATGGAACTAGAATAGGCTGTTTTATTGCAGCTTCATTAAATTTTCAAATCTCTCTTGCTCCAATGTGCTGTGCAAGAAGAGAGAAAGAGTCTTTCAGAAGTAACAAGGTATAACAGCACCATGTCTGTGTGTCTCTAGAGAAGCTTTTAAATCTGCTCAGGAAGACTGCCTGCATTTTATAAAAGCTGGTAGAAATCCCATATAGCTGTTTTTAATATATAATTTGGGAAGTGGTCTTGTTCTTAAAATGAGAGAAGTAAATCAGCAATTACACTAACAGCCCAAAAGAAATGAGTGTAAGGCCAGCCCTTGGGCATCATGTGAATTTTCTCTTACAGTCTGGCAGACATTTCCAAATAGAAGTCCATCCACATTCCAATTTGTTTTTATCTCAGGAACTTATTTTATTATTAGAATAGATTCTGCAGTGGAACCAGTAGGGCCCAGTCACAAACTCAACCCATGCATGCTTGGCTCCTTTCTTGGCCAGTACATTCAGGATGTGCACCAAGAAACAAGAAAGCCAAACCCCAGCTTCTGCCATCGAGGCTCTCTAGACCTCAAGCACCTCAACCGCACACATGTCCAGAGACTTATGTTGTTCTGAGGAAGGAGAATATATAGGATTTAGTCACTTGTGATGATGCCTTAGGTTTTAACTTTTATATTTCTCAAATCCTGTACTGGCTACTGTGTAAGTCTTAAGTTTCATGTGGCCTCTTAACTACTGTTCTCTCACGCCGGTTAGACATAACAAGCCTCTTTAGGTTTGCTCGTCAAGGACACCTTGATTGTCCCAGGCCCCAAAATGTGTAAATTAAAGCCTTTGAAAAGGAGGGGCAAACTTGGGGTAATTACATCATTAACTGAAGTTATAATTGGAGAATTAACCCTGATATGCAAATGACCCAAATTTATAAATAGTGAAAAACTCGTGACCCAGGGTCCATCTTGGGTGCAGCCTTTTGACTGCCCAGGGTGTACCTTTGAATGCCCTTCAAATAAACATCTACTTTTATTCTTTTATTTTTGTCTAGCCTCTGTTTTTAGGTGGCCACTTCCAGGCATGCATTGAGCAGAAGTATAGCTCCTTTTCTACAGATATACTGAAACACATGAGTCTGCAGCAATGCTTTCTCAAGTTAATGTAGGAGGGTCTTCCCCCTCCTTCAGGGTTATGAAGAAGCAAGATACACTGGGACAATCTTGCCTTTCATCACGAGAAGCTATACATCTGCATAGCCAGTACCTGTTGCATTCTGCCTTTGCAGCCTGGCTGGGTACTTTCAGTCACTGACAGCACCTTGGGCCCGAGCACGTCACGGCACTGCAGGGATCCCAGGAATATGCCAGCCCAGAGCTCAGCTTCTGCCTGGGAGAGTTCTGAGCTTCACTGAACTGTTTGAATGAGTCACTGATTTGATGCGGGGACTCTGCTGATCAAAACCTATCAGAACCTTTGGCAGCCAGCGCTGGGGAAACTTTCCACACACAAAACATAAAGGCCCTGTCAGTCTACTCAGAACAGAAAACTCTCCCCAGGGAAAGGAAAAAGCACTAAGTCATGGACAGCTTATTTTTCAGTGGCTGTCCAGCAATTTTTGTTAAAAGACTACCCTGAAATCAGAGCAGCAGAGGAATATTGCCTTTTCCTTATTCTTTCTCCCTGTGAGACAGGAAATCTGCAACAGCTGGGATTGTCATCTTAGAAACAATGTTGGCTTTTTCCCTTGTTAATCACATTCGATTCCATCTATACTGACACCATTAAATTCATGACGACCTTGTTAACCCATTGGTGCTACTCAAGCTGTATGGGTTTTGGGAACAGTCATCTTTTCTCCTGGGCTGGAACAACACACATTATCACTGTGTCCAGATCAGGAGCTGGAATCCTGGAAATAGCAGGCTAATGAAGCAGGAAATAGCAAATGCTTCATTCACTAACATCTGCCATTCCTTCTCCCTCCAGTCAGCCAGCCATATATACCAGAGCAGAGAATTTGCCTCTGCTCAGTTTTCAAGGATTCCTGTTGCAGACCTCTCCAGTCTTTCATCCTCACTCATCTTCCTTTCTACCATTTTACTTCCATCCAAGTCTACCGTTAAGTTAAAAGCTAGGATACTTTCCAGAAGCTGTAGACCTTTTGTTATGCTATTTCAAGTGTTACAGATTTTTGGCCATAAAAATGCAGCCTTCCTATAACATGCCAATTCAGACCTTTTAAAAGTCACAAGACCCAAATCACCCTGACTTACATATTTTGAATGACAATATTGTAAAACAAAGAAAAAAAGTTATTTACCTTTTGATATTTTATGTTTTGATATTTTATGTATTTTTGGCTCTTACTCTCTCTAGGAAGAAAATCTCATTCCTATCATGCAAAGCTTAACTTTTGTTTCTATATGCCTTTTTTTCAGCAACTTACATAGGTGAAACAAAACAGGAAAATCTGATAGAGGAAAAAATATTTTTCTGCATTAAAAGCCTAAAGATTTAAATAATTTACCTAAGCTTGCCTCAGCTTTCAGCAACTATATTTCCTGTGCTTCAGAAACTCATATTTTACCTGTCTATACTTATGGCATTCTAGAAGAAAGGCATATTATGTTTACTGCTTGCAATAGACATATTCACTTTGGCAATATGTTTTTCAGCAATTTTTTGAAAAAGGAATATTCCCTGCCAGCCTCAGAATACTATGTTCATGTTTAAACCCCAAATTTAGACTGTAAATAATAACCTAAGATCCAACCACTCTTCCTGAAAGACAAGCTTCCATTTTTCAGTACTAGTGACAGGCTCCTTGGATGATGGAGTCTAACCAGTAAACAAGCACTCATGGGATTATTCTGCACATCAAGGCATATTTCCACATTCAAACATTTTCGTTCCTAAAAACGCTTGCATTTGGTTGGAACATTCTTCAAGCCTCAGCTCTGTTTTTAAAGTTCTTAATGCCTTTCGTAACAGTAGAAAATAAAACCAAATTCCATCCTTTCCTGACCAGTGCAAGAAATGGGATGAAGCAACCAACAGAAGACTCAATTAGGACCTGCTCCCAAGTACTGAAACCACTTCACTTCAACTGAAGCAACACACAGTTTTAGCTAACTGCGTTTGGATGACAGGGATAACATTCCTAGAGAAAAACAAATCTAGCTGGTGAATTAGTAGAGAAAAATACATTAACTGGTCATCTCTAATACCTTAGCCAGTTCTGGGCAAACACTTTCTTTGCAGTGGAAGGATGGGTCTTAGTCTAATGCCCTCAACTCCCTTTTCAAAAAAAGCCAATTAAGTTGAAAAGCTGTTCTTCTCTAGGCAGAAAGAAACCCATCCATTGTAGAGTTATACTTGTAAAATTGTAGCACTTCCAATTCAGCCCTTAGATTATGACGCCATGACTTTCTAAGACAGACAAGCTCTAAGTGACTCATCTGGAAAGGCAAACACTATTTATTTTTGACATTTATACCTTATGAATTATTAACTGGTTTGCTGCATAGACTGATTTTGCATGAAAAGGAATTTCTGGCACATACCTTAAAGCTGAAAAGTGTACAGATTGGAAAAGCACTCAGCAAAAATATCTGACTGTCTAGTACTGCCTAAAAGAGCAAGTCCTGTTAGCCTACTGAAAGTCATAAAAGATGAAATCAACAATAATTTGCAGGACAATTTTCTTTCTAGAGAAAAAAACCCCCAGCTTTCATTTCTAATGAACCATGTTCTCCTTCCACCCTGTTCCACTGTAGTTGCACTCTTACCCACAGAAGCAGAACAGGAGTGATGGTTAGTGCTTAAGGACACTTTAAATTGAAAATAAATAGTATCTTTGTTGTTTCTGCACAACAGTCATCAAATTTCGTAACACAAAGGTGAAAAACAAGCCCTGTATCAAAACGTTTAGAAAAACTCTTCTTACATTTAAAGACCTTTTGCAGCCAATAGAAACTGGAATTTAGGCAACCAAAAAGAGTAACAATTGATATATAAATAACACAAGTTATTAAAAACACTAAACTGAAATCCACAAAAAAATGATGGAGGTAGAGGGGAATGTAAACATTTTAATAGTGGGTAGTGTTCTGCTGCCATAGAACTGAGGGGGAAAAGACAGGGAAAGCCAATATTTTTCTCTATTTTAGAATTTTTGCTTATAAAGGATTCAGCATAGTATTCCCTTTTGACAGTGATAACAAATCCAAGGAACACAGGACCAAAACACAGCCTGATGAAAACTACATCAATGCTGACAAAGATCCCAGCTAGTGGCACCTATCTATGGCGAAATAGATCTGCATTCAGTTCTCCAGCCCTCCCCCAGTAAGAGGCGCAATAGCCAAATGAGTGGTTGCATTTCTTGTTCTTTCAGAAGGTCCTCTGGCATCACACCAAACCACAAGGTTATACTGCTGCTGCCTCAGCAGCACCTTTTCTGGGATCAAATAACACCCCCTTTCTGTGGAGGAAGGATGATGGGCAAAGAAGGCGAGAGCAAACTGCTGCACTCAGTGTGAAACATATGATGCGGCAACAATTACATCAGTCCAAATTCAGTCTACAGAATGAAAATAAAATGAAATATGTTTATTTATAAAGATATATCCTTCATCATGGACACAAGAACATCATCACTATTACATCAAGTGCAACTACATACCCATGAATCATTCTGTCCAGGTCCATCACAGTGATTTCCATCTACAGACAAACTGAAAATATGCTGAATTTCAAACAACCACTTCTAATTTTTCATTTTCTACCATGCAGGTCTGTAGAGCCTCCATAAAGGGAAAGCTTATGAAAAGTGTAAGCACAGTAAATAGCAATTTCTCTCTTTTTTTTCTGCCTTGGGAGAAAAAAAAAAATTAACTCCTAGCACTTCTCTGACAGACTGGATGGATTCATGTGGGGTCCTATAACCTCAGATTATGAAAACGCTACTATTCTCTCTCCAAGATTTAGTGCAGGATTAGACAGCACTGAAAGCAAGGTAATTCTGCTATGGCAAACATCATCACAATAATACCATGCTATAGCTCAATTTTCTTTTGTCTGATTATCTCCATATATTTAAGAAAGGATAAAGCACACACCAGCAGCCACTACATGAGAAGAAATTAAGAACCAGAGTCACAGAAGTTTCTAGAAAGCAGCAAAATGAAGACCTTTTAGTTCTAAGAGAAGAGGTTTGAAGGATGTTTTGGCTGTCCCTGAACATACCACAGCCTTTCACTGATAAAAGGGCCATGAGTCTGCTTCATCAGGGCACTTCCCACTAAATGCTGTCCAGACAGCTTCTCTTCAGATGTACACACAGAGTGGCAGCAGCTTCTTGGGGCCCCCAAAGCAGATTGTCAACTCTGTCCCTCCTACTGATCTTTTCAAAGCCAAAGACTTCACTGGTACACTACTAGGTCATGACAGCCAGTGTTCAAGCTCCTCAACCCTCCATACTTCACAAGAAATATGTCAGACCAACCCAGCACCTCCCTTACATTTGCAATTAACAGCTACATAAAACTACAGAACCTTCTGCACAGTAACCTCTCTAAAACCTTCTTCAATTAAAACTAGTTATGCTGCTCCAGCACTTTTATGAAGCATGCTATCTACCAGTATGCCAGTCATGAGGACGCATTTAAAACTTAATGACAGTTTTGCCTGAGTGACCAAGAGCAGCCAGTTCTTCCTCGCAATGTAATAATTCCAGTTAAAATGGAAGTCAAGATATGAAACAAAAATCTGGTGCAGGCTGTGTTTTAAGCACAGCATCCACAGGTATTCTTTGCCTCTAGAGATCACTGGGAGAAAATTTAGAGATGGGTGTCATTCAGTGCTCCAGCTTTTATATACATACGTAAAAATGGAAAGTGTATATACCAGTAAGAAAGATACTACAGCAATAGATGTTTGAGAAATCTTAAAAAAAAAAAAAAAGCTTTGACCTTTTTAGTACACAAAGCAGCAGCTCCTCCAATCAGATTTAGAAACAGGGTTTGAAACCGGTGCAGACAATTTAAGCCATCAACAACTCAGAAGGGTTACACAGTATCCAACTAAAGGGCAATTTAGATTAACGTCAATTTTTCACTCTTTCAATTATGTAATATCAATAAAAGGACGCATGGGAATGAAGCCAAATGTGAATAATGCATCTGGCAATCAAGCTAGAGTGCACAAACAGAAGGAATTTCCCTACCTGCTGGGGAAATAATCCCCTCTGCAACTAAGCAAGTTTTTTTTTTTCCTAAAAGAAGTCTTTATTTCCAGATCAGAAATTTGCTCCCTTTCCTTAATCTCAAAAGGTACTGCTCCACACTGAGAGAAACCAACAGACTGCCAGTGGTGCATGCCTCTCGGACAGAGGTTTCTAGCAGCCTGTTTGGGCACTATCCTCTGAGCCACAGCACCCTGCAAACAGCTCTCCTTCCGCTTTCCTCAGACTGCTCACAAGTTCCCACACGAGAAAGGAGATCATTAAGTTCCACATAAGTGACAGACACATGGCACAGCATTTGCACTAAGAAAAATATAAGACTGCCCAACTTCCCAGATCGACTCCTGTAAGTACCTTTACATACACAGGAACTGACTACTATTTGGTAGGGGAGGCTATGAGGAAACATGGAAGGAGAAAAGCAGACCCAGTGTGAGTCCAGCTTCAAGTCAGCTGGAAAAGACAGGCAACAGCTTATCACTGGAAAAGCAAACACAGCTCCCAGTCAGCACTGCAGGACAGTCAGTAACATTATGAATACAGGGTGTGCTAGAGAATTAGGAAAATACTTATATCAACACAGAACGGTAAAAAAAATTTAGTTGCAGTTTCTTTAGTAACCGGATTGCCTCATATATTTCACTGAAAAACATTTTACATACTTCTGACCAAGGAATTAAAAACACATTCAGACAGATGAACCCTAATAGTCTCTCTTTTTTTTTTTTTTTTTTTTCAGGAGAACCTGTGTAGACAGGCTATGAGTCAACACAGATTCCCCATGAAGAGCATAGAATTTTGGACAACAACATACCAAGGCAGGAGTCTCATTTGCTTCTTATTAACCACCAGAGTCATTCTCTTACTGTGCAATTCACAGGTTACCTTGTTCATGACAGAAGCACAGAACTTTCCACCTAAAGTCAGGGCATCTAGCAAGTTACTGACAATGATGGGTGGAATGGAAGTAATTTCTTCAGATTGTTTCTTTCAATATCAAACCATTTTCTCCACAAAACTTTATAAACTGGTTAATTTGGTCTTGATGCTGAGACAAATTTAATCATGTTGTATCATAAAAGCAGAATACAGTGGTAGAAAATAAACCATATTGCAGGCTTTTGGTTCAAATTACCACATTCATACTGCTATTTAAATGTCAGTCAAATTTATTCAGCTGTCTCCCATGGAACATCAGTGTGGCCATTCCCAGAATTTTTGTTGATCTCTTTCCTTATGAAATTATTACTTCTGAAAGCTTAGTTTTGACTGTGCCTCACAAGAGCCATATTATGCAATGAATGCAGTCATGTGGAAACAAAGCTCATGCTATTTTAAAACAACTCTGTTTAAATGCCCCAGACTGTCAAATCTGTATCACGTGAAATGATTGTGGTAGTTTTAAAACTGTACATAAACCTTGCAGGAAACAATATTCTCTTGGTCACACTGGCATAGCACTTGCTGGCAAAGGAGTCTGCATGCCTAAAGAAAATGGATAATTAGGTGGCACAGCACTTTGTTGTCCATTTCTGGAAAAACACTCCTTAGATTAATCTTCCTAGCTTCAGGACGTATGATAGATTTGCAGCAGTATGTTAACATTCAAATGGGTTTATTTCTCCTTCTTAGGGGCTTTGTGACTATTAGAAGTAAGTGAATAATCTAACCTGCTCCACACCAGTCAGTCTAGTATCTTGCAATTCTATATTAATGTCAGGACTTTCAGACTCAACCCGCTTTTACAAATTCAGAAGATTTCTCTAAAATTTTTTCTCTGCTGCACAGAGGTAAATCGTTCAGTTTTGCTGAAAAGCAAAAGGGTGAACACTCGACTCATTCCAGAAGATGCAAAGTATCCTCCTGCTTTTCAATGACTCACTGCTGTTGCAGTTGGTCCATGAAATTTGACAGGCATTAAGTTCTTCAGCATGGCTTCTAAACTGACAGTACTTCCTACAGGTTAGCTTGACATTTTACAAGTCAGAAAACAATAAATGACATTAAATAAAATGTTTACATTGCATAAAGGAATCCAGATGTGCTCTTGATATGACTTAGGGCTTTATTAAAACAGCACATCATATATATAAACACGAGTAAGAACCAAATCAGTAATTTAGAATTTTTAAAACTTTCTGTTTGTCTCGTCCTGTCTGGAAAGCTTCACTCATGCCAGCAATGTCAATCTGTATTTTACCTGGGGTTTAATCGCTAGTCAAAAGGATTACTCCCTACAGCAAGGTCAGCACAATTACGTCGTGGATTTCTCACTCATAATGCAAACAAGCCAATATACAGATCTGTCTTCAACATACTTGGGAGTCATTCTCATACGTGAATGTGTCTTCATGGCCTGCATGAAAACAAACTGTGAAAGTCAAGACTGGGACCAAAAATCCCTGGGTCATCAGATGTCAGGCTGCTAAATCTGGCATTGGAGACTTAATATTTCGATTCCAGACAGCTAAAACTCTTCCTTCCTTCTAAATGAGAGTACTGCAGACAATCAGTGTGAGAGTGTCATCTGAAGGACGAAACAGCATGCACAGACCTTTCACACCATGATCCCTCAAAAGAAGATGTTTACCTGTGCTGCTGCAGATGCATTCTCGTTAACTTACAATAATGGAGAACTGAGACTTTTAGTACTAAAAAGTGAACTTCAGCTTGCCTGCTTCTTAAACATGGATCGCACAGACACTGGAATTCTTATTTTCAGTACCAGAATTCATTGCAGTAATGATGACTCCTGGGCTTCTCATAGCGCCATAGACAGCAGGGAAAGAAACAACAAAGTAGCAGCAGCAGATGGGCGCTGCCTGATGGGCTCAGGCACCCCTACCTGCTCCTTGCGGCATCTGTTTTGCATGCAGCCGTTTCCTTGTGAGGCTTATTTTACCAAGGATGTAGCACAATGTGGCCTGAAAGGTGAGATATAGTGTTATTCAATGCCTACATGCAGCCAGGCAGGACTTGACATAACCCATCACATTCAGAGTTATAATGTGTACTGGTGAAACTCCAAGGTATGGAAAATCAGAATGTGTACGAGTACTTGGATTAAGGATTATTCTTTCAGGGAACACTTCCCCATAGTGCACAAGAGTTGAGATGCATGAGAAAGGGAAATACATGGGTGTTGAAAACACAGCTGAATGTATCTTGTGTGTCTGCATCTACGGACTGCTTGCAGTGACCAAGACTCCCACCTGAAGATGCCTGCAATGGTAAGTAGTAGGAAATAACTGGAAATTTTGTATTTAGTTACAAACTAGGAGAAGAAAAAAAGAAGAAGAAGAAGAAGGAGGAGGAGGAGAAGAAGAAGAAGAAGAAGAAGAAAAGAAGAAAAAGAAGAAGAAGAAAAGAAAAAGAAAAAAGAAAAAAGCACACTGCACAGGTCTTTGTGTCAGATCTCTAGACCCAAAGTAATTCCTCTGACTTCTATGAAACCATTTTAGGTTTAGCCCCAAAGCACACTGAGTCAGAAACTGTACCCTTGCAGACTGTAAAACACAGATTTTGTATTATGAAACAATTCAACTACTGGTGAAACACTCACCCTGACCTTCCTGCAATATCACACCATGCCTAAAGCAACAGAACCAAACCTCATTCCTCGGATTTCAGCTGTAGTCTAGACCCACAAAACAAAAAGGTCATGTTTATTGCTGTTTTCCCAAAGTCAGGCTAAAACAACGCCTATGGAAACACGGTGCACAGATCTCGGTAGGGAAGGTCCGAGCCTACGGCGGTATTTGCTCAGCAGCTGCTCCCGCGGGCTCCCAGCGGGGAGGACAGGGCAGCCCAGGAGCTACTCCCGCACTCCGGGAGCCCCTGCCCGCTGCCGCAACGCGGCCGGGGGAGGCGCGGCGGCCCCGCACGTCCTGGCCCTCCGCAGACCGAGACCCCTGCAGACCCACCG
>WEIT01004790.1:33703-59403 GCA_013389985.1 Dryoscopus gambensis
CCGCGCCCCCGCCCGCCCTCGCCCGCCCCCGCCTTGCCGGGCAGCCCTCGCACAAGGGCCTCCGAACGGTGAACCGAGCCCTCGTCCGGTGCGGGTCCCCCAGGATGGGCACCCGCGTCCCGCCGCGTCGGTGTGGGTCACAGCGTGGGGCTTCTCCGTCCTCCCCGCCCTGCGCGGACCTCGGCCTCGCCTCAGCAGCCTTCCCGGCAGGGACCAGGATACTCGTCCCCGCCGGTCATCATCCGCGGAAATGAACCCGAAAAGAAACTGGCGGAGCAGTACTGGGGGCACGAGAGGAAAGCAATAGCAGAGGGAGTACCAACGTGGGCCAGTTTTCTAAAGAAAACGTTTTTAGCCACGGCAGCTTCTTTGGGCCTGAGCGTGCCTCACTGGACCATAGTTGGTAGTCAAACCCCGGCTAATTGTGATTCTCTCAACAAGTGCTGTTTTCTTCTCCCGTCAGATTGTCAGTGATGCATAGAAAAGCACTTCTAAAGCTTGCCTATTCCAGCCTGCTGGTGTGGCTGTTGGCTGGCTAGACAGTAAAAGCCTAGAACCCAGATAAAAGTCATGTACTTTAGCAGTTCAGTCTTATAAACACTAGCAGAACAGTAATTAGCAATTATTAGGCTCTGCCAGCAAAAGCCTAAACAACATGAGCAATGTGATCCAAACACAATGATCCTTCTCTGCAGGCCGAACCAGTCACTGCATATGTGTGCTGCGAATTAGCACAGCGGAGATGCACACTCACAGCTCGTCAGCTGCTCGAAAGCAGCCATGCTACACTGGCGTTTAATTCCATCATAACAAACACGCATCACTCCAGCTAGTTAGACGGCATTTTCAGAAGCACCTGAAGCTGTTTATAAACTCTCTGAGGGCTTGCCATGGTGCTCCACGCAGGCTTGTTGCACCAAGCCAAGCTGCACTGCTGCACTCTTCAGGCACACACACCATCTCAGCCCTTACCAGGTATGGGGAAAGGGACGGTACCACACCTCTGGGCATCCAGAGGCAGAGCCGTGCCTCCAGATCACTGATACAGTGCAGTTCTTGGAAGTGACTTGCAGTGAAGAAAAGGATCTGAAATGCAAGTCCTGTGAGTGCTTTTGGAGGCAAAGTTGTTCATCGTGAAGAACGGCAAATTAAGAATATCTTTCATCACTGGAGAGTGGGAGATGGTAACAGCCTCGTCCTGAGCATAAGTAGGAGGCACTGCTTTCTGGCCTCGTCCCAGGTCTGCACAGAAACACTTCCATCCACTCTAGTACTAACATTGTTTTAAAGGATGAAAAATGAGACCATATGGAGATGCTAGGCAGAGAGTGGGAGTCTCTTGTGCCAGCCATTGTGCTTTTAACAGAAAACTCTCGTTGTACCTAGTACTTGGGAAAGGGCATTTCAGTCGGGAAACACAGTGAGAACTAGAAAGTAAACTTAAGAAAATTATAAATTTCATAATTTNAAATTTCCACCAAATTCTGTGTCTGGGTGATGAGCTAGAGATACAAGATGTCCCTCATTTTCACAGGTATTATTCCCCTGCAGCTCCCACTGCCTGCTGATTGAAATGATAGAATGATGCCTGGCTACAAATCAGCCCAAATTGTTGTTGAATGCTTTGACTCACCTATATTACTGTCTGTGTATTCTCACAGCTGAATCTGACACTTCTGCTCACTTCTTTCCACTTCTTTCCTTTTCTTTTTTTTTTTTTTTTTTTTTTGAATTNNNTTTTTTTTTTTTTTCTTCTAGAATATCCATATTCCTGGGAGTGCAAAGTATTATCTTTATTAAAACACTGTTGATGTGTGTCAGTGTCAATGGACTTAAAACCCTTTGTGTAAATTAAATGGTGACACTTCTTGGACAAAGAGAAATTAATTTAGTGCCTGCTCCTCCGTATATCATGTCATTTGTGATTTCTTCTCCTGGAGGGAATCTAAATAATGCTTTGAAATTAGCTTCAGTGAGATGACTTCTGGTTTTAATAAACTGTAGGAAACAACAAATTATGTTTGCCTAGAATGTATCTCATCTGATTTTAAAATATTTTTATGTATTTATGAGATCTATACATGTAACTTCAACCCCCATTTTAAAATGAGTAAGTATAATAAGCTAAGCACTTCTTTTTATTCCACATGGAAAAAAAAATTCTAACAATAACTGAAGGAAGTCGCCATTGTTGCAACTGCAAGAAATAATCAAATGCAGGAAGGAAAAAGACTTTTGTAGGTGCAATCCTAGTCCTTTTCTTTCATTCATTGTTATGACATTAGGCTGTAAATCACTATAGTTTTTACATAACATACAGTTGAATCTGCAAATTTAGAACTGCATTCTCATTCTGAAAGTCATTTAGTGAAATAAGTGGAAATATTCACTTCAGTAGATGTTAAAGAATTTGATTCATACTTTAGTTGATGCAGCTTTTTAGAATTTTTTTCTCTTAAAAATTGGATAGATAGTATTTTGACAGCACAAAGGCATGTAAAGCATAATAAAATCCCCTTGATAAGTTGCTCACTGAAATAAAATAAAATGCTAGAAATAAATTTAAAACATTAGCAAAAAGTTTTTGATCTGGAGAATGCAAAAAACTAATTCTAGGAGAAGATGGCATGGATGCTAGGTGTTTGCAGAAATTGCAGTGGAAGAAAATCACTCTGTTTAGCACTTGTATATTAAAATCACATTGGAAAAACGAATGTGAATATAATCAAACATAAAAATAAACCAGACAGCATTATGAATACAAGTTTTTCCAAATAAATAACACCAAAGAAATACCAAAATATTCTTAGAGCATTCATTCATATTTCACTGGGGGAGAATTTGGGTATTTATAAAGTTCCTTATGATGCTATGCCAATAATTTTACATTAAATATTTGTTGATATTATCTTCACAACACTTGTGCAAGACTTGTGCAAAAACATAAATATCCTTATGAATAGGAAAGGCTCCAGAGAAGGTTTGGTTAATCACCCACAGCTGATCAGGATCTGTGTTGCTAAGTCAGAAATTAAGCCAGAAACTAAAAATCAGAGCCCTCATTTGAAACCTAATCTGAGCTACACTACTACAGGTCAGCTGGAGAAGGCATTTAAATCCAAGCTGTGTAAAATCAGCAGGCAATGAAAAATTGCATGAACATTAAAACAATGGTGACTTATAAAAGTCAAGATGGCAAGACGGCCATGTAAGTGTGAGACATAAAGGAAGGAAACAAAAAAATATGTTACTGTGTTATCTCTTTAAAAACTGGTTCCTTCACTGATTAGGAAATATTTTGTCATCTTCCAAAGGTAAAAAAGTACATATGACATGGGCAATAAGTTACAAGCAAGGGAAGATGGAAACATCTAACAAGGAAAGAATCAGGACAGAAAAATATCAGTTACACATATTCTTTTGTTTAAATTACAGGAACCATTTCATTTCACACAAACTAATAAAATAAAGAAGGATTAATGGCATTGTTCTTATCAGTTAAGTATTATTAATCTTCCAACCACAGTAGATATAGATTGAATACCTGAATTTTTGTTTGTTTCAAGTATAACATAGATTATCCAGGTTTGATAGATTCACCTTTCCAAATCATCTCTCTCCAGGCTCATGAATTTATGACTTCAGTTTTCTTTCTTAACAGATGATCAACAGATGAGGCTTCCTACAATGTCCAAGAGTTCTTCTTTATAAAAGTACAGAAAGCTTAACTGGACACAATACCATTACTCTGATAGTATACTTCCTCAAACACTGTTCATTAAAGCACAGCAGGGTTTTGTGCCCATGTTCCAAAGAAAACAAGGTCTGTGTTCCTTCCATAGTACCTCACTAAAAAGCATTTTTTTGTTTGTCTTAGCTGACGAGAGCCTTTTCTGACAGGATACTTTTAATAAGATTATTGCTGGGCTCTGTCCTGTCTGTTCCCAAAGATACTTATTTACTTCCAGTCCATGCTGTAAGAGAAGTGCTATTAATCCTGCTGTTCTGCGTGACTGTTGTGCCTTGTCAATTATACTTACATATTTGAAAAATACAGGGCAATGCAATAATGAATCTTGTCTTTGTGGTTTACAACCAGCAGTAATCTAGTAAGTTTTTGTTAATTGCTCCATTAGTTATGAAGTGAGAGCATGGACTGCTTCTTTTCAAGCTTCAAGTCTCCTTTAATTTTGGTTTTTTTGAAAGTTGAATAAGTAGTTAGATCCCTCATTTACTGAATACTGCCTAGTCTGGATAATAAATAGATCTTTGAGAATCACACCTAAAATTAACTTTCAGCCACCTTCATTTCTTTAAGTAGCAGTTTTTAGCTACATTTTGTAGCAGCAGCCACTTCATCATAACAACCAAGAAATATCACAAAAATACCTGCAGATGAGGCCAATAAATGTAGCACCAGTTTACAGCTAGGGCACCTAGCAGCACAGAATAACCTGGATCAATTTCAGAGGTGCTGGAGCATCTAATACAGTTGCTCTACTTATATACATGATGCATTGTCTAGGCATTGGTGTCTTAGTAGGCCAGAAGTCCTGAAAGTGGATTTTGGACATCTTCAGGTTGTTTCTTGTGCAGACAAGGGGCACGCACACATATGCATGTGTTTGTTTGCATACAGTAGAACAAGTGTGTAGCTTAGGTGTGCAGCTAACTTAGATTTTTGAATCAGCAGAACAGTTAGGCTAAATTGCTCATATTCTGTCCCTTGCCTCCTTGAACCAGATGATGAGCTACTAAGGTGCAGAGATGTCAGCACGGCCACATCCCCAACTCCCAGGAAACCGAGCACAGTGAAAAAATAAGCATCATTTGTTCTTCATTAAATCATTGACTGCTCCTTCTGATCTCTGTGTTGGTAAACAGTTCCCTGCAATACCGTGTCAGCAAGATTGTCATAAACAGAGTGCTGCAGCAAGCGTAGTCCTACATGTAATGAAGCTGTCAATAACCAAACAGATGAAATATACCACTATGTGCACATTAAGTCATCTGAAAAAAATGTATAACAATATGTGCAGATAGAGATTGTACAGAGTGAGAACTGATCACAATTATATACAAGCTGAAAAACACTTACTCAGTTTTTCAATTCTGTGCTGTAATTCCAACTGTACCTAAGCGATCGTTTCATATTTACTTTTAATTTTAATCCCTGTGGAGATGTTTTAAAGTATTTTAATCTTTAGATACTTTTAGCCTACTGTCCTCATCTCATTATAATACACAAGCAGCTAACCACTGCATACCTTCTAAAGAAAATTCTGGCTCTTGGTACTATTAGGCCTGAGAATCAGTGAAAGGCCATTTTTCCTTGACTTGCTGAAAAAACGTCTTAGGACTCTAGAAACACCATCCAAAGGGACCTGGACAAGCTTGAGAAGTGGACCCAAGGGAATCTCATGAGATTTAACAAGGCCAAGTGCAAGGTTGTGCACCTGGGTCAGGGAAACCCCTGGTATCAACCCAGGCTGGGGGATGAACAGATGGAGAGCAGCCCTGCCCAGAAAGATTTGGGTCCTTGGGATGAGAGGCTGGACCTGACACAGCCCAGAAGGCCGGTTGTATCCTGAGCAGCATCCAAAGCAGTGTGGGCAGCAGAGCGAGGAAGGGGATTCTGCCCCTCTGCTCTGCTCTGGTGAGACCCCACCTGCAGTGCTGCATCCAGCTCTGGGGACCCTAGCACAGGGGGGACGTGGACCTGTTGGAGAGAGCCCAGAGGAGGCCACCAAGCTGATCAGAGGGATGGAGCACCTCTTGTAGAGGGAGAGACTGAGAAGATTGGGATTGCTCAGCCTGGAGAAGAGAAGGCTTTGGAGTGACCCAATTGCAGCCTTCCAATACCTGAAGGGAGCCTACAAGAAAGGTGGAGACTCTTTACAAGAGCATGCAGTGACAGGACAAGGGGTAATGACTTCAAACTGAGAGTAGATTTCGATTAGATATTAAAGAAATTCTTTACTGTGAGGATGCTGGGGCATTGGCACCAGCTTCCCAGAGAAGTTGCAAATGCCCCATCACCGCAGATGTTCAAGGCCAGGTTGGATGGGACTCTGAGCAACCTGGTCTAGTGGAAGGTGTCCCTGCCCATGGCAGGGGATTTGGAACTAGATGATCTTTAAGGTCCTTCCCATCCCAAACCACTCCCTGATTCTACAATTCTGCTCACTTTTCAAATTTCTTTTATTTTGTGGAAACATTGGTTGTTTAGTAAGGCCAAAACATTACACACAAGTTATGCTGGGAGATGTGTTGGGAGGGAAATACTAGATGAAACTGCAGAACCTTCAATGCACACTTTTTTAGGGACTTCATTACAGTGCAAATAATATTCAGAGATTCAAATTACCCGTGCAGTCAGCATGAAACAGCCAAAGTTTCATAACAAATTATACTGGAATATGAGCTTAAAAGAACAAACAGATCTTCCAGGTTTGCAGCAGTCGCTGAAGCAGTGCATTCTGGCTCAGTGATGTGCCATTAACTCTTAACCTCTCTCATAACAATTTCTTGCCCAGATATTTGTATTTCAATTACCACAAATCTGTGTGAAGTTTGGGCACCAACTGTTCTTTCTGTACTATTGAATATCCAATAACTGTAACTCTTGTGCCCAGTTGCTCATATTGCTGTCCACAGGTTTAGAGGCTACCCCATCTGTGCCTGCTTGGTGCACTGAGATGAATTATCTGCCACCCTTGACAGAGATTAGAACAAAGTTCACAGATGTTGCAACCTATTCCCAGTAGTCCTTACTGAAAGAATAACGCTAAGACACTAAAGCAAGTCCGTGGCTCCACAAACTTGAAAATTAACATGGGTTTCACCTAATTGCAGACAGATAATTTCTGAGACTTTTGAATGGATCAAAAAGGCCAGACAATGGACAAAAGAAATAATGCAAGAATGATTGGTGTACTCAAATGCTTCAGATGACATAAGACAATCCTTGAACATCTTGATTTTGACCTGTTGCTTTGGATGTTTATGTGGATGAAACATCCAAATCCCTCTCCCTCCATTATAAGTTCATGTAGTTTGTTTTTTAAATTTCCACTAGTTATGTAAAGATTAACAGCTTCGCTAAAAACCTTGCAGTAATTATCATCTAATAATACTAGGTGCTGCACCACGTACCAGATCCCAGGTAAGCACTGAGCCAGGGACCTTAATCACAAACACATGTGCCTTGAGTTCTCTAGGCTTGATGCTCAAGCTGGAAGGAAAGAAGCCTTTGTTATTCAGCATACATCATGCCCTTGTTAAGTGGGCTGTTCTACACTGACCAGACTTGCACCAGAGTTAAAATGAGCATAGAATGTCCCAGGTTCCCAGTCCTGTGTTTCCATCCCCTCACTAAGAGAAGCTGAAACAAGGGAGAGCATCCAAGCCACAGCTTGGCACAACCCACACAGCTTTTACGTTGTAGATTCCTTTCTGTTAATTAAGTAACCAGTACGCTTCTCTCAGTTACCATGATGATTCATATTCCATCTCTTCCCTACACAAGAAGGGCTTTCAGATTTCCCATGTAGGAATCCCATTTTTGTCCATCATTTGTAGCACTGGGCTTGAGTTATAACAGAGTTTGTACAGACAGTGAGGAATTGACTGCCAATGCCTCTCCAGTGGCTAAAGTGAAGTCATAAAATTAATGAAATTGGCTTATTTTAATTGATTAGGAATCACAGTTTGGACTAACTTCAAGGCTTAAACTAGAGAAAAAAAGAAAAAGGAATGAATTTTTCACTTCTACAAAAACAAAATATATAACAAACCAGTCCCCCTGCTCCACTGACTATAAAAAACCCAAAAACCACTTCTGGCTTTACAGTGCAGAAACAAAGATTACTTGTCTCTTCTCTGTAGCTTCTGTTTCTTTGCTATAGGGCCTTTCAGGCATTTTCCCCAAACATGTAGCAAAGTAACTCACAAAAATGTTTTGGGATTATCAAGCTTTATTTTTCCATAACCTTTTCTATACCTGCATGAGGGACTCAATGCAACCTCAGAAGGCAAGGCAGGGTCAAATGGGTAAAGTTCCTGTGTGCTTCTTCTAGGCTTGCACTGCATTGTAGGCAAGACATAAAAGGAGGCAGCAGATTCCTGTCACAACACAATACTCTTTTAGAAAGGCTCCGGTATTTAGCCTTTCAGCATTTAGAAATGCAATAAACGTAAATGCCCCACAAGAAGTGGGAGCAGAATATCAATGGGAAAAGAATGAATCTTGAGCACTGTTCAAACTCCTCAACCTATACTTTTCTGAGGAGCCTAAAGGGTTCATCAGTATTGCCTAGGGAATACTTTATAATGTTACATCATCTCTGGGATTCTGTGACACGTGGTTTCTTTGAAGTACTGGCTACGTCATTTCATTCGCTTCTGTCCAGATTTTAGCCAAAAGTTAGAGGTTTTGTCTCCTGTTCAATCTCCAACATATACACTCACAACAATCATCTTTATCCCAGAGAGCAATTGCGCTACTTTTGAGTACAATACAGAAATTAGCTAGTTCTCATTGATATGGTTATGCCAGAGTTTTAATATCCAACTACTGCAGGAATTCACAACCACTTCCACCTGTAATTTGAAAACCATGCATTTTTTTCCACAAGTCATAATCACATTTCTCTGTTCTTTCACAGTCATGTATGCAATATTGGCACCACTCCTTGCACCAAAAAAAAAATTTAGGCAAAAAAAGTGTCTTTTACAACTCATTGCTGCATTATACAGTCCAAAGACACAGTATTTAGCAAATTCATAAGCATCTTCCCAGTTTTTTCAGTGGAAGTAACCTTCCTCCACAGTGTGATGTACAAAGCTAAATCCACATTATATTGTTAGTACAGCTCTGGTTTACATGAAAGTGCTGCAGTATAGGAGGCTGTGGGGAATCTCTAAATTGGAACAAAATGAACTTTGAACAAAATTAACTATCTCGATTCCTGTAAGCAAATTGCATTGAAAACAAGAAAAAAATAAATTGTAAATATTGAGGAATAATACTCTTCTTACTCAGCTTTAGATACATACAGGAGAGACATAGAATCATAGAATGGGTTTGAAAGACCCTTAAAGATCACCTAGTTCCAAACCCCCTGCCATGGGCAGGGACACCTTTCCCTAGATCAAGTTGCTCACAGTCCCATCCAGCCTGGCCTTGAACACTTCCAGGGATGGGCATCCACAGCTTCTCTGGGAAACCTGTGCCAGTGCCTCACAACTCTCACAGCAAATAATTTGTCCCTAACATCTAATCTACACCAACTATTCCCCCTTGTCCTATCACTGCATGTCCTTTTCAAAAGTCCCCCCCAGCTCTCTTGTAAGCTCCCTTCAGGAACTGGAAAGCTGCTATAAGGTGTCCATGGAGCCTTCTGTTCTCTGGGCTGAACAACTCTCTCAGCCTTTCCTCATAGGAGGGGCATTCCAGTCCTCTGGTCAGCTTGGTGGCTCTCCTCTGTACGCTCTCCAACAGGTCCATGTCCTTTTCATGCCAGATGTGCCAGAACTGAATGAAGAGACTGCTCCAGGTGGTCTCCCCAGAGCAGAGCAGAAGAGAGGCGCAGAATCCCCTCCCTTGCCCTGCTGGCCACGCTGTTTTTGATGCGGCCCAGGACATGGCTGGCTTTCTGCGCTGTGAGTGCCCATTGACAGTTCATACTCACTTTTGTGTCCATCAGTACCCCAAGTCCTTCTCTGCAGCGATTCTCTCAATCCACTCATTCCCAGTCTTAATTCATGTTTGGGTTTGCCCCAAACCAGGTGGAGTTTCTTACGCTTGTGCTTGTTGAACTTCATGAGGTTCACACGGGCCCACCTCTCAAGCCTATCACTGTACGCCTGTATGGTGTCTCTTCCCTCTAAAGTATCAACTACATCATTCAGCTTGGTGTTGTCTGCAAACTCACTGAGGGTTCATCTAAGCTATCTTTGTATCTCTATATTTAATTCATAAAGAGATAGATCTACTTCTAAAGCAAAAGTGAGCTGACTCACCTGTCTGTTTTCAGATGACAGGATTGCCTTCCATTCTGTCCATGGCCTCTAGGAGATAACTGGACTGTCACCTTAGATGTGGACTCTTTCGTAACTAAATGCCTAAAATTAGAGGGCAATAATATTGCTGGAGACAGAGTAGAAGAGAAGAGTGCATGGGTAGAGGGAGGGAAATATATTTGTTTACTGTATTAAAAATACAAAAGATATGCAGAAGACAGATTTTCACAATGGGACAGATACAGATATATATTTCCACTTCTTACTACCAGAAGATTGTATAATTAAATGAGTCATTGACACTCACATAGCAGATGTTAGGTTTTCAAGACACAGAATTCACAGCTTACCTGATAAGTCCACAGGATTTTCCCAGTGCTATTTTTTCCCCTAGAGAGACTCTAAAAACTGCTATAAAGAGATTATTCAATTCATTCCAAAAATAGCCTGAAAATCTCATAATGATGGAGGGCAAAAAGAGAGACTGAGGAGCTAATTATAGAAATAGTTAGAGGCAGAAGCCTTTTAATTTGAGTTACCTATTTTATAATATTTGGACAATCCTTGTAATCTGAAATTTCCTCCCCCTTTTTCATTAATACATCTTTCTTTTTTCTAGTTTGCGTCTATTTCAGATATTCTTCCTAATTTGCCATTTGAAGACTGCAGCTACTTGTTGAAAAACTCACTTGTTTGATGTTTTTTAACTTATAAGTGACCTTTATTTTTTGTCAAATAGCAAGTTTAGAGGGGCAAGCCTTGAAGGTTGATTTCTAGAAGAAAAAATCTTGAAATAAGACAATAACTTAAAAAGTTATGGTACTTTTGGAAGCAAAAATCTTTTTCTGATCATGTGTTTTCCTCACGGCTTGAAAGAAAAGATCATTTGTGGATTTGTTATGATGCCATAATGACTTTTGCTTTTTATATATACACTTTTATACAGCTTTTATGTATCCTTAGTGCTTTTAGCCCACATACTTGTAACTCCCCAAGTCTGATAACTAGCTTAGACCCAAAGTTCCTTTAAGCCAAGAGGCTGAACATCTTGGAGGCCTCATAGTTGGGATACAGCAAGCCCCAGACACCAAGGTCCTCTCCAGAGCACAGTCTGTAAACCAAGATAGGTCCATCCAGGGGAAGGTTCCTCAGGACAGGAGCTTCTCTCGAGCCTCTCATTGGGGAATCTTTGATAGATATGTTAATTTGCAAGGTCTGTAACTGTATATGAAAATCATAGTGAGTGTGCATTTTCAGTGCGCATTTTGGGGTGCGTTTCAGTGCATTCTGCCTGCATGTGGTGCACCTAAGGATCCTTAAATAAATACTGAGGCAAAACCCTTTTTTCCCCTCTAACCATGTTTGATTCTTAATTTTAAGCCCAGGGAAAAGCAACAGTTGTGTTTGCAACATAACCTCTTGGCCAGCCGTGCCACATTCACTGCAATCAGTCAATTTGTCTTTTATATATAGCAGCAATTTATACTGAAGTTTTGCTAAACAGCCAAAACAATACCTCAAAATCAATAAAAAATATACTGGTGTAAACATTCAGCATTTTTAAATAATAATTTTGCTGGAAAATATTTGAAAACATTTTCTAAAGGAAATATTACGTGGGAGTGAGGAAGGTAAATGAAGAGAAGGAAAGGTTAGCATGGAAGGTATCTCCCCTCCCACTTAAACAGAGGCATGCTTTGCTGAAGTCTCAATGAGACTTCCATAAGACATGTACACAAACAGCAAAAGTGGATGCTATTTAACTAAGTACCCATAATATTTTGTCGAAATGCACACAGACCATATTTTATAGGTAGGTTATTAGAACAAAGGATAACACTGGGAAAATCAGGCAGGGTTTTGGTACATGTAAAGTGTCCATAACTTTGTGCAGAAGGCTTCTTTTTCCAAGTATGCCAGTCTGGACACCCAATATAAGGGAATATATCTCCCTGCAGACTTGGGGGACCTTCCAAAAGATGATTTTAAACTTTCAGGGGTACAGTCCTTGCTCAGCACATTAACTAAAATGTATTACTGACATTCTGCTCTGAACTCTGCTTCTACTACTTCTTGGTCTATACTTCTTAAATTAAACATCCATATTTAAAGTAAGATCCATTTTAAGAATCCCTGGTTTTGTTCACAGTTTCATTTGCAAACTGAGTTTTAAGATTAGTGAGAAAGTTAGACCTGCTGTAGAGGAGAGAGAAGCTGTGCAGAGTCACTTTTATCTCCTGAAATTTCATTCGGATACATGAAGTTAAATTTAAAAAACCAAAAATCAAAACCAAACCAAAAAAAAAAAAAAGGCAGATCCTGCAGATTCTGCAATAAATTCATCCAAGCATTAAAAACTAATTCTTTATTTTCTTTTGAAGAAGAACAACGACAAAGAACAAGAAGACTTGCCTTAGGCCTGCTACAAAGAGAAGAGCTTAAATGCTCCTTTCCATTTGTTGTTTGGTCTTTTAGAGCCCCCTAGGGTCTCCAGAACTGCTCAAAGTGGTACTGCCCTGCACTTGCCTCTGTCATAATGCTTTAAAATTGGAAACTGACCGTGGATCATGGGTCATCTAGCACAGTGCTGTCATCAGACCATTTTCACTAAAGTAATTTTAAATACTTTAGCAACATTAGTGAATACAAGACAAAACAGGCCACCTGCTCCCAGATGCTGATGAAATGCCAAGAGTCTAAGCTGACAATCAGAAATTAACAATTGGAGGAAGCACTGCTTTCCTATTCAACACCCAAGATTTCAGACAGTGCCAAACTATAAATATCTTCAGTTCAAGCTGCTTAAGGTCAGTGGATCAGCATTAACAGTAAAAAAATCTTAGTGCATTAGACTCTCATATCACCACAATTAGTAGAAACGTTTAGAAAGCAAAAAACAGTATAGAATAACTTCTGCCGAGAAATAAGTACTAGAACTGTATATTGCAATTCTGTGCTCCAAGAATATTAGGCTAAAAATTTTGCAGCTTTGTTTTAACAGCTATTAACAAATCCTTATTTTAGATCACTTCCAAAATCTCAACATCGTGCTTTCAGACGTTATTCATAGCATATGGGAAAAGACCAAGAACAATTGTTATTCCATGGAGTGCTTACAAAAAACCCCAAATCCAAATCTTCCAGATTCATATTCTGTGTAATGTCTCTATAACATTATTTTTAACACTACTTTTATCACATGTTTAGATAGTTTCAGTTATGCCACTGTAGAAAGAGGCTAAAAATGTACATCATATCAGATACTCAACTTGTATTAATCATTCAAGGAACAGTGTTTCACACACATTTTAAAAGCAGTCATTGACAAATTCGCAACCATTTAAATAAGTTTTCCCTTGTGGATTTTCTCCTGACCCTCATTCACTAAACTATTTTCTTACTTTTCTTTTCTCCTTGTTCTTTCATAATCATTCTTTCCCTGCATGTTTTATCTTTTTGGTGCGTTGTTACACTTTTGTCTTGATTACTCTTGACAGCTGTTTTACTCTCCAATTTGCATGTTAGATTTTACTTCATCTGTATGCCATCTTTGATCTTTCTGTTTCTTTCCCTTTAGTCACAAGGATGCAGTAGGAAGTTACCTGTACCTAGGATAATACCATTCTTTCTCATGGTAGATGGAAAGGAAACTAGAAAAATGAATGTCCAAGTTATCAAACAAACTCCTTAAAAATAATGGCCTGTGTTTATGGGTTCCTTGAGAGATAAAGCAGTGGGATTAGTGACACCAAACACATTACCATCTAAAAGAATGGATTACTAAAAGTGGATTACTGTGGTGTCTGGTCTCATTCATCTCATGAGTAAAATTTTCATGTATGATACCAACATATTTTATTTTAAATATAAAAGCCAGGCTATGGAGAGGCTTCAGGTATAAGGAAATTCACATATTGCGTTACTTTTGGATGAGAGAAAGATTAGTGAGAGATTTTGAATCCTGCAGAATGGTTTCTTAATATAAGAAACAGCATATTATCTCTGTAAAAGTGAGTAATTTCCAAACAGAAGACAGAATTATAGGATGGTTTCCAAAGCATCTCCTCTTTGATTAGTGCAGTGATCATAATCTGCATGAAGTTTCCAGAGAGAAAACTGAGCACAACAGAAAAATTCTTTCCCAGCTTTGAATCCTTTATGATCTAGTTATAAGTGGATAAGAACCTTTGCTTTTCAGATGGAAATAGAGAAAGAGAGCATTTGGATTCACCTTTTTAAACAATTATATGAAGAATAGTTTTCCTTCATTTCTATTCCCTGTATATTTACAAATTCTACAGCAGTGTCCTGTGTTCAGATTTCAAATTAAAACAGCTTGCTGAGTTAAGAGCAGTTGCAACATCATTAGCTAACCTAAAGGCACACTCCTTTTTGTCATGATCTTTATAGTGGAGGGTGTGAACTCTTCATACATCCCTGGTACTCCAATATCTTTCTCCAGGAAAAAAAGAAAACTAAACTGATGCACTATTATTTAGGGCTTTTGAAAACTGATCTGAAAGGAAGAAAAGTTCTTCAGACACAAACAATTTTTTTTGTCCTGGTAAAGTTAAAACATTTTGAAACTCTGTGTCACAAAGTACTTTTTAACATTGCTGCAACAAAACTGGGGGGTTGGGTTTTGTTGGTTTTTTGTTGTTGTTCTTGCATTTGGTGTTTTTTTGGTTTGGTTTTTCTTGTTTGTTTTGTTTTGTTTTGTTTTGTGGGGTTTTTTTGGTTTGGTTTGGTTTGGTTTGGTTTGGTTTTTTTTAATGATATGATGCAGACACTATTTTAAGCACTTACTGAAACTGCACTTTGGGTGCTACTTAACACAAAACTTCCTGGAGACAACAATTTTTCTATTGAATTTAAGACTGATTTGTTCTTTTGTGAATTAGGACCTCACGGGGCATTTCTACGGGATGGTACACTTGCAGAAGGCACATGAAAAGTTTTTTGATGCTCCTGCTAAACTTTTGCCATTTGTCTTGGGTCTGCATGGCAAGATTTGGTTGTGAGGGGTTCACAGCGGGTGACTTTTTGAGAAGCTGTCAGCACCTGTCCCTTCATCTGACAGAGCCAGTGCCAGCCCACTGGTGGCAGTGGCAGTGCCTCTGGGATAACTTGTTTAAGAAGTAGGGTGAGGGGGAGCAGGGCAGGGAGTGAAATCAAACAGTGCAACAGCAACTGCAGCTGGAGAGAGGAGTGAGAGCATGTGAGAGAAGAAGCCCTGCAGACAAAAATGTCAGTGGAGAAAAGGGGGAGAAGGTGCTCCAGGCACTGGAGCTGAGATTCCCCTGCAGCCCATAATGCAGACCATGATGAGGCAGCTGTGCCTCATGTTGGTCCCAGTTGAAGCAGATACCCAGCTACAACCCATGGAAAATCCCACTCCAGAGTAGGCAGATGCCCAAACAAAGCTGTTACCCCATGGAAAGGAGCCCATGCTGGAGCAGGTTTCCGGGAGGAGTGCTGACCCTGCAGGGAACCCACGCTGGAGCAGCCTGTTCCAGAAGGATGCCAAACCATGAGGGACACACACTGAGTCGCTGTGTGGAACTTCAGCCTGTGGTAAGGATCCATGTTGGAAAAGTTCATAGAATTCATGTCTCCCATGGGAAAGACACCACACTGGAGCAAGGGAAGAGACTGAGAAGGAAGGAGCAGTACAGATGAGTTTTGAACTAACTGCAACCTCCACTTCCTGTGCACCTGTGCTGCTGTTGGGGAGGAGATAGAGAAAAACTGGAGAAACGTTGAGCCTGGGAAGACGGGAGGGATGCGCTGAAGGTGTTTTAAGATTTGTTTTTATTCCTAGTCTGACTTGACTGGCAATTAATTAAGTCAGTTTCCCTGAGCTGAATCGCTTTTGCCTGGGACAGTAATTGGTGAGTGATCTCTCTCCATCCTGATCCCAATCCATAAGACTTTCATTATATTTTCTCTCTTCTGTCCAGCTGAGGAGGGGGAGTGATGGAGCAACTTCAGAGGGCACTTGATATCCACCCAGAGTCAACACGCCACACCATTACACTGCTCTGATGTGACCTACAAAATCTGCAGTGTAGACATAGCCACAAGGTCAGAATCAGAGGTGGAACCACCCGGACACCCAAAGGCTAAACTGAGGACTGTGTTTATAAAGCTCAGTATTGTAACAATGGGACTATCCAGTTTGCCTGTACTACTTTGTCCCTGTCATATACAAATTAATTAATTTTCTACAGGTTTTCACTAATTCTGCTTTCAGGATTTTCTCCTACCCTAGCAGTCTAAACATGCTTAAACAGATTGAAAGATGTTAGGCACACAACAAGCAACAAGGACTACTTTGATTTCTGTGTTGCCTGAAGTGAAATCTTTATTATATT
Organism: Dryoscopus gambensis; assembly: GCA_013389985.1. Lineage (NCBI taxonomy): Eukaryota > Metazoa > Chordata > Aves > Passeriformes > Malaconotidae > Dryoscopus > Dryoscopus gambensis. The sequence goes on from WEIT01004790.1 coordinate 50,101, forward strand.
TAAATCAAAAGGGATTTTACATGCGTTGTCAAAAGAATCTGGCCCATATCCTCATTCTTGCCACACAGGAGAACCTGAACTTAAAACTTCAATATTACATCCGAGTCTAGATGGGACATCTTGCTCTAAAAGGTGAACAGAAGGTAGATAGATTTCTAGCAGAAAGATTAAGACATAAGGATAAAGTTTCTGCCACTTCTTTGTCCTCCTGTGGTTTTTCTGCCCGTGGTTTTTCTGCCTTCCCTCCTTTCTCCTCCATGCTATGACAGGCTGGATTTCTGCATCTCTACAACAATCTGGATCAGGAAACTAACATAGCTGAAAAGTAGCCAAAGGAAAGAAAAAAGGCTGAGTTTTCATTTATCTAGATAGCTGCTAGCACCGGCCCATAGATGGTAGAAGGACTTGTAGCCAAAGCAGGGAGTAATGGAGAGATTATTACTCTTAATGGCAGCCAGGCATTCTGTTAGTTTAGGGAGATTTTAAAACCACAGGGCCTGGTCATCACTTACAGAGGAAAGAAACCATAATGGGGAAGATGGAGCAGCTAAAAGCCCAATTATAGTTTAAGCTCTGTACAGATGAGTACAGACTTTGGGGCCACAGACATGGGTATTGGAAAAGTTTTAAAGAAAAACTCACTTTGCAAGCAGAATAAAGGATGATATTTGGGTTTGAAGCACATGATAAACTAAATGCCTTTTAGTTATTGGGCAGTGGTAACTGAATTCTATGAAATCTGAGAGACTAGCACTCCATACAAAAAGTGAAATGTAAGAAAATAGTTCTATTTTAAGGAAAGTGCAAAAAAGAGCATGTGGCTCACCTCATTAAAAAAGAAACAGTCTTATGATTTTGAAGGACTGAACACCTATTGAGAGAGCAGATCAGGAGTAGATTCTGGGACAAGAAGTTCAGAGATGTCACAGATCAGGTGAGGTGGGAAGAACACAATGAATTTCTGACAGAACAATAAGACATTGTCAGGGACAGGAAGTCAGAGTCTGTAATGAAGCTACACAAGAGTTCACAGCACTCTGTAACTGAGCATCCATTATGACAACAAACAATATCTGAAGAAGACAGGTGCCAAGTTTAACCCTGGTGGTCAGCTGAGTCCCAAGCTGCTGCTCACTTACTACCACCTTGGGGGGATGAGGGAGGGAATCAGAAGAGTAAAAGTGAGAAAACCCATGGGTTGAGATAAAGACAGACTAATAGGTAAAACGAAAGCTGTGCACACAAACAAATCAAAACAAGGTATTTGTTCACCACTTCCCATGGGCAGGCAAGTATCCAGCCATCTCCAGAAAAGCAGGGCCCTGTCACGTTTAGCAGTGACTTGCGAAGTTCAGATACTGTAACTTCCTCTTCCTCCTTCTTTCTTTCTCAATTCTTACTAGCCAAGAAAACCAACCAAGAAATAAAATTCATAAGTTTACAAATATCAGCAAAGCATGTTCACTGTACAAATACGTGCTCAGATGAGTTCTGTCAATGGAATAAGGCTGTGCAACTGTGGCACTTATGCATCAGGCACTGGAGGCAAAAACAGTGTCACAGCAAAACAGCAAGTACGGTAAAGAAGGCAAATAAAACACAGCAATGAGTTTATCCCCATGTAGCAATATCATCAGAATTTAAATGCAGTAATTCTGTTCTTTGCACTTTTGCCTTCTTGTATCACTGGTATCAAAACCATGGTGTAAATGAACATAATTCATGGGTTGAACAACCAGCAAGTATACACTGCTGCTTTTGGGTCATAAACTGTTCCCTAAACTGAAAGACCTCAGCATTATCCCATATTCGAAATGAACTCAATCACTTATCCTGTGACTTGAGTTTGATTAGGAATCAACACCTAAAGCTTAGTCCTGTTCTTCATTAAAAACTGCCTCTTCTTGCTGATTATTTTCTTGGGTTTACAGTGGGTTATAAAATTTTCATATAAATACTAGTAAGTAGTAAATAATAAGATGATCAGCATAATTGTGGTCAAATAGTTTTATCTAAGATTTTTTTTATCAGTGAAATCCAATTTTTTCATAAGCAGAGTGAGTACAGATAGCTTGAATGGGTGACTGTATGAAGTCCAGAATATATACAATACCTGGAATACATCTTAATATCAAGTTCAACTCCCAGAAGTTAGCAAATTATTTATGTTGTTCCTTTTGCTTTAGGGTGGTTTGTTATGGCAGATGAAGGCTACAAAAAGATGAGCTCGTTAGGAAGAGTCAAGGGCAGGCAAGGAAGAATGTACACATGTATATTTCATTAAGCCAATAAAAATGATATATAAACCACTGCAATGTCAGAAACAATTTAAGGCTTCTCAGGGTTGAACTACACTGAAAAATTCATGAGCATCGATCAGGATTATTTTGTGGGACAATCTATAGACATGTTACAATTGATTTATTTTCCTCTCCCAAGTTTGATAGACTTCTGTGTAACCCCTGTAAAGTAAGTGCCATTGGATGTTTCAGAAGAAGGAAGGCTTGTTTTTCTATCCATCTACACTTCCTTTTAGACCAAGGAATTGTTTACTTAGGGACATCAGCAGCTGATGAAAAGGTGAGACACTTTTCATTCACTCATTGGAAAGTCACTGTATTTTTAGCAGTGTTTCAGGATTTATGACTTCAAACTACAGACCATAAAGAGGGCCATATATATTTTGGTTTATGTATGTGGCATTTCACACACTATCAACAAATACTATGCAGCAAGGAACCACACTCAAGAACTGAAAGAAACTCAAGAAATGAGTTACTACTTTTTTTCAGTTGACAGGTTTCAGAAGAATAGAGCTTGAAAGTAAATAGCCATTACTTGTCCCTGTCACAAAATCTTTGTAAAAGTTTTGAGGGAATAGGAGTGAAGGAATGAGCCACTGATGTTAGAATTTATTACTGGATAATCTAAAAAATATCTTATGACATGTTTTCATCTCACTTTATGAATTATTTAAACATATTTTTTAAAAACCATATTCTATATTAGTGTCCTTTTTTCCTTGGAACTGTTTGTAAGAAACAAATTCTTATCTACTAAAAAGTGCTTCTAAGTTTATCTCCTTGTTGGACAGTTTCCCCATCCTTACCACAGTATCTGCACAGACTTCCAGTTCTTTGATCAGAAATTCAAAACAGAATCTCCAGTCTTCTAGGTGAGGTATCTAACGTCCAACCTACCAGCACAAGAGACTGCAACAACGCAGCATGACAGGAGAATTAATATGGAGCAAAAGCAGCGTGGGTGTCCCTCAGAAAGAGGAACTCCACAGGCTGTCATATCTTATTATGATCTGTGATCGGTGTGGTGCAGCACTGGAAAAGCACTGGTGCAGCTCTGGTTTTTTGGTCTGTCTTGGACCATGGCTGACTCATTCCATACCTCTGCATGGACACAGTAGTCCTGTCCCCAAATTTCAGGTTTTGGATATCAGACATAAATACTACCAGATCTTCTAGTACTTCACATCTATGTGTTGGCTTTAATGATTAAGTTTAAATATTGATTACTAGCCAGATGTTGATGCTAGTATGGTTCCAGATGCTGCTGCCATGTGCCAGTCTCCATCACACAACAAGATAAAAATTGCTGATGTCAGTAATCTGAGGACAAAGGTGTCAAAATTAGGCTTTGATTAGTTTATGTCACCAACACAGAACATCCTCCAGTTCAAAGTCATAACTAAGAAGGTGTTTTGGATGCCACTGAAAAGTTGTGAAACATAAACTTTGCATATACAGGAAGCTGGGAGACCTTGTTCAGGTAAGGACTGCTATAAAAATTATATTCTTAATATTAAACTGGCCTATGTTTACTGTTGGAGGAAAATTATTTTTTTAATGAACTGAGTAGTCTCTGATACTTTTTGTATCCTGACAAAATATAGGATCATATTCCAAGGCAGTACAAACATCAAAACTAACAGCACACAATTACGGACGAGACTAGAAATGAATCATTATGATTTCAAAAAGAACAATGAAACAAGGAAAATACTTGTATCCCTTGCAACATCAAGAAATGTTACAATTTTTTTTAAAGAGAGTTACATGAAGGAATCAGCCCAACTCCTGCAGATGGCCTCTGTATCATAACAAGAGACTTGACAAGGTCTTTGACATGTACAAAATAGGAGGGATCCTGCCCTTATACTGTTCTGCTAAATACAAGACTTCTGAAGACACAGAAATTCTAAGAGTAAGAAAAATGCAAAACTTAAAATTCAGGCTAGATGATTTCTTCAAAATCACCCCAAACCAGAATGTTTTTAGACTTTTCTTCTGTAGAATACACAGTAGGTGCAGATATGAGAAAGCAGGAAGGAGACCTTGACAGTCATCTGATGCTTGCATTGCAGCATCATTCTTTGTTCTTCATTCTTCTCACATGGTCAGCACTGAAGCAAGAGGCTATTTAATTTTCAGAGGACTTCTAGTGTACTTAAAATTCAGCACATGCTCAGTTCCCTTCCTCATCTGGGTTGCACCACTGCAAATCCTTCGTATTAATGAACACTGAAATATCCCTCTTAAATAGAAGGCATATCCAACTCTCAGCAAACTGCATATGTCAGTCAGTAGGTGAGACAGCTTCACATGAAACCAGACAGAAACTTGGTCCACACTGTGTCAGGACAGAGTTTGCACTCTGCCTTGAATTGTCAATATAAATTTTTAAATAATCACTATATCAAGTATCTGCTAAGTTTCTGTCATAATGCCAGGATTCATTCTGAATCAGACCTCACAGATGACTTATAAATCCTCTTTGCATAGCACCTTAAAGAGATACTATTTTCGTAGAGGTTAATACCATGAAAACCACTTATCCAGTTAGTTCCATGCAAAATGAAGCTTTGTAATGGAACTCAGCCATTTCCTGTACCCTACCTGGCTCCATACTGTGTACTTCAGTGCCATCCAGTGTTAGACATAAGGTCATTTAACTACAAAAACAATCTTTGATGCTTTAATACTTCAGTTCCTAATTTACCTCTCCAAGATTATAGCACACATGTCCAATACAAACTCACTTACTATTTTAAAATCTTGTAGAAACATTCATTTTTAAATTCAATTACAAAATTGCAAATGCTAAATATAGAAAAGGAAAAGGATCATAGTGACCTGAGAAATTCTGTGTCCTGAAAAAAAAAAAGATCATTTGACTCCTATTTGTCTTAGCAGCAGTTCATATCAGTTGCAAACAATGTGCTCCCTGTTTGTTCATTGTTTGTAGGAGAAGTATATATTATCTGGAGTCTATATTATACGGCTGTCTCAATATTAGAAGACTGAGAACTTACTCTGTGGCCACTTCCTTCCATAGAAAACCCCACTAAAAATTTCCTCTGAAGGAGAGAATTTTATTGGCAAAATGTTTAAAGAATTATCACTGCTTATTTTTGCATTGAACTAACACACCATGAGGAAGAGACCGTGGCATTTATTTTAGTATCTTTAAAGACCATGATCTTAAGTCAATGTTGAACTGATGTACTAAATATCTTTTATGAGCTCTAGTTCAGACCAACACTTCACAGGCATTCTTATCAAATATAATTACTTCTAAAATAATAAATGAATGCAACAATAACCACAACAACAACATACAAACATTCATTAACTTCACAGCCATGTAATCATACCTGTGAAGGCTTAGAAAATCAGATTGGAAGCAGAGCAGGAGCCAAGAAAGAGCAAGGAATCAAAGCAGTACTAAGAGAGAAGCAGCAGAAGGGAGCCTGATGGGCTGAAGTAGAAAGTGAAATCTGGTCTGCAGGAAAAGCAAAGAAAAGTGCTGTTAGAGCCATGGGGCTCTTCCAGAAACCTTCACCCAGCAACCCCAGTCTTATGTTTGTAAGCCCACCTGAGCCTGGGCTGGGGCACCAGTCCTGGGCTGAGCTAGATCCAAAGAATTATTTTCTCCAGTCCTGTCTCCTGCTAAATGTTTGTTTGGCTTTCCTGGGCTGATGTTGGACACAAGTCATCACTTCAGTTGCCTGATGATTGCAGGCTGTCACTCAATGTGTGGCTGTCAGCAGCCTGCTCTCACAGCTCCTGGATCCAGGTGCTGGAGGAGACTGTGCTGCTGGAGAAAGCACGTTTCAGGGCCCAGGGAGGGCAATGGGTGACCCCAGTTCTCAGCATCCGGGTCAGAACATCAAACTGTTCTGTTTTAAACACCACAGTTCTCCAGAGCTAGATAATGTCATGCTTGTGCCAGCTAGTAGCCTCACAGGCTTTTTAGAGCTGGGAAAACATGCATGAAAACAGAGAAATTGGCAAGAGAAATTCCTGTCTTGAGCCAGATGCTCAAGGATAGGCAGTATGGAGAACACAGAATTGTACTCCCCAAATCAGTAAATTTCTGATATATATGGTATTCTGCTAATACAACAACAGATTTCATTTTTCACGTATTATTTTTCTTTAAAAGTTAAAAATTCTAATTTGAAAAACAAGTTCAGAATCAGCAGCTTCACAACATGAAAATCTCAAATTAAATTTAATAGAGATAGTGAGTTACATAAATAAGCATTCAACTAACCATACACCCAAGCTTTTCTAAAAGGTCAGTATTATTCTCCAATTTACATTCACAAAAGGTAGATCATAGAAAAAAAAATCAGTATTTTTAGTGTAAAAATCATTACATTTTCAACTGACACCTTCAAACCTTGATTTTCAGATGGATAGGCTATACTTAGAGCCCCTGTTGGCTACAGTTATTTCTGATGTGTGGTTATCAACAGAAGAAAAATTCCTTATGGAATAAAGGCTAATCCCTTGGAAAAAACAATTCAACATGAGTTCCTAATGCAAAGTTGTAGCTAAGAGGGTAAATGTACTCTGTGCGTGTATAACTAGAGAAAGATCAAATAGAATAAGGAAATAGCACTATCTTTTCAATCATTATCATCACATACTGAGGTTATTACTCGACACATATATTAAACAGTTTTTCTGCAGAGTGAACAATGTGCAAAGATGTATCAAAGATGCATTATAAGGCTTGAGGTCCACTCATGCCCCTTCTCCCCTCATGTACGCTATGACTTATAAGTTCTGTCTAGCTTACAGCCTTGATTACCACCGTGAAGGGATTTTATCTGACAGTCATAATTACCAGGCTTTGAAACTGAATCTAGAAAATTTCAATGGGAAATCTTGAGCTGTGAGAATTCCTGATAATTGGCTACTCTGCTGGGTTCTCTGTCACATAATTTCTTCAGCCCAGGTTGAGTACTGTTTTTAAATACAAATTGAAGTATGTTATGCTACAAGTTCTGTTTTTCTCCGCAACAAGCAATCATGAAGAAACCCTGTCATCTGTCAAAATCTGAGATTTGTTGAATTACAGACAGTGTTGTGTGATTCCTCTACCAAGGGAGTTTTCCTGTACCAGAAAAATGTCAAATCTGTGCTCTGAAATAGGTTCAATAGGTCAGAGTCACTTGAACCTCTCCTTTATACTGTCTGATAGAGATTTCCAAATAGGCTCTTAATCTGATAAGCTTAGTCTTTCACAAAGACAGGAGCCTTATATTTCCCCAGCCTGTTAAACATGATGTAAAGTAACCCTCATGCTGGACTTATATATATCTGAGCAAGATGTGAATATTTCTCCACTTATCTCAGAAAGGTTGTTACCTTGACCTAAAAACCAAGATACTGAGTCAATATCCTCAAACAGCTGGACCCTTTTCTTACCTGGACCTGGCTCTGGACCCATTTGGAGTTAAATTCCCTTCACATACTGGTTACACACCCATTTTAAATCACATGAAGCAATCCAATGGTGATGCACAAACTGTCTACAATGGCACACAACTATGGAAATTAGCTATTGTTTTCCTTGTTCTGATATTTAGCTTGTAGTGTAGCTATTAATTCAGTTGTAGAAGCGAAACAGAAAAGAGAATTAACCTAGCTGAAGGAATCACAGAATTAAAATATAGACCGTCCTGACTCCATAGCCTTTCTGCATTCCTGAAGATAAAAACCAAAAACTTAACATAGCAAACAACACAAACTAATTAATTTCTAAATATGTGATTATCGCAGAAGTCAAGAAGTGTGCTCAGCTCTCTCCCAGCATAATAATTTATCATGCTACAAGACATTTCAAATAATTACACACTGGGAATTCTCAAATCTCAAATCTCTCAGGAAACCTCAAGAATAGATCCTTACTCTATGTATAAGAACATAGACACTACAGAGAAAAAAAATAATGCTTCAAACAGGTTTCTTCTTTTCAAGAACACAAAACTGAGATATTACATGGAGGCTACATGAATACTTTGAGATGTTTTAAATCTCTCGCTGAACTCCTCTTTATTGTGATTATTAGGTCTTACACTTACTTTTCAGTCTCATTTAGAATACCTAGCCTTGAAAATTGCATCCTATTCAGACAGTGAGGAAGTCCAGAGGCACTTGGGGAGACACACACACAGTGCCTTCTGTAACAGAGAATCCTCATTACAGAAGAAAATTGTTCTCACTTGTGTAAAAGATCTACATTTAGGAAGACCCATATCTTTATTCCTATCAAGGTAAATTAGGATTTGTGTGGGTTAAACAGATGGCACTACAGAAACATACTGTGAGAAGTGACTATTGCCAGATGCTTTAATTTTTACATTTTAGAGTATGAAATCATAGAATGGTTTGGGTTGGAAGGGACCTTAAAGATCATCATTCCAAACCCCCTGCTGTGGGCAGGGACACCTTCCACTAGAACAGGTTGCTCAGAGCAGTATGGCCTTGAACAATTCCAGGGATGGGGCACCCACAACTTCTCTGGGCAACCTGTGCCAGTGCCTCACCACCATCACAGTGAGGAACTCCCTCCTAATAGCTAACCTAAACACATTCTTCTTCAGCTTAAAGCCATTCTCCCTTGTCCTACTCCTACGTACCCTTTCTCTCCAGCCCTCTTGTTGGCCCCCTTTAGGCACTGGAAGGCTGCTCTAATGTCTCCCTAGAGCCTCCTCTTCTCTACACTGAACCACCCCAACTCTCTTAGCCTTTCTTCGCAGGAAAGGTGCTCAAGCCCTCAGATTATCTTTGTGGNAAATAGAAGAAGGCACATGGCAAATTTTAAAATAGCAACAAAGTAAGGCACTTCACAAACTTGAACTTAGCAAACTTACAGTTAGGCAGCTTCAACCTATCCAGACACAACAGGGCACTTAGTAAGGCATTGCCTGGAATTTTTCAGTTTGGCTTACAATACATTTTGAGAAAAAGTTAGAAGAAAGAGAGAAAGAAAGAG
>WEIT01004791.1:2007-21361 GCA_013389985.1 Dryoscopus gambensis
GAGAATTCTCTGGTGACACAAGAGGGGGATATTTGACATCTGTCACAACTTTGTCTTCAGTGACACTATAAATGGATGGGTCTTGGTCAAATGTGGATGTCTGTATATGTCCTGTTCTTCAGAAATTGTGAAAGGTAAAAATACCATTCTGTTGTTGCAGATTTTCCTTTTTTGCATGACTGTTATTGTGTGTGCTTAGCGTCAGTCTTTGGCAATAACATTTCTTATAAACTCTCAGTTGCCTGAGAGTTTTATGGCATGACTGTTTCCATGTCTTAACTCCATTAACTAATAAGCAACAGTAGATGAAATTATTTGGAGTGTGGACCAAGGACACTTAAATCTTGCATTTAAGCACATTCTCTTAAAATTTATCTGATTCTTGTATTTTTTTCTAGATAGCTTAAGGAAAATGTTCAAATCCACTACAACTATCTAGACGATAGTTCAGTAGTGCTTGAAATATAAATATTAAATGTTTTTTATTTTATGCTGTTTATTTCCGTCAAAGTAACTATGGTACAGTCTTTGGCACTTCTAAATGTTATGAGTTTGGCTTTTATTTCTTTTTATTAAGCAGAAAAAATACTCTGGTGAGAAAGGACACTTAGAGGAACTACTTTATATTCAAGACTGGAGAACCAGTGCTTTGTTCAGAGTTGACTAGACAAATTATTTGGGAGCCAAACTGCTGAAAATGTCATCCTCTTAATGCTTCTAAATAAATCTGATTTACTTTTCAGAGCCTGATACCCATATGTAAGAATAATATTTTCTCACTGTAAACGTACATGTTGCCTGCTGATAGTGTCTTAGAAAACTATGTACAATGGCTGTAGTCAGCTAATTTTAGTGTTACCTGAGCTTGTCATTCTTCCTGCAGTGTAATACTATTAAGCAGGATTTCCTTGCACTGTTGTATTTTCCCTCTTTCTGTAACCAAGTCAGCTAAAATATTCTTTAATACCCAATCCTTAAATTTATCTCCCAGCTTTAAAGAGTGCTGGTCTTTGCTCATCCTCCCGTCTTCAAAATGAAATATGCATGGTCGTAGGAGATGGATAGTTGTTCACAAAGACTTTTTGTCCTGGAAAGATGAATGAGGTTTGTACTGAAATAAGTTGACTCAACTTTGGCCTCTTAGTGCCTTTCCCTTTACCAGTAGTAGCAGGGAGATGAAAACAGGCAGATGACTTCTCAGTAATTCTTTCTCGGTAATTCTTTGTCTTCTTCAACTGTGCCCCTCCACTCCCACTGCTTAAAAATGTTGGGTTTCTTCCTTGAGGATCATTCTCATGTATCAGCTGAAACTATGAAGCTATCCCTGTAGCGGTATTTTGTGGACTTCCTGGTCTAAACATGCCAGTCAAATGAAATTGTATGGAAGACTTAAGTTTCCTTAAGGGATTCTGTGTTGTAAGGTCATATGCAGCATACAAATGTACTAAGCAAAGGAACGCTCTTCACCAGAAGAAATGAATTTCTGAGGTTGCAATATAAAAATTTTTGTAGTAGTTGATCAGCTCATTTAGTGATCACTTTTAGAAATTAATATAGTTGCTTTATTCACATTTACTGTCTTGACTGGTGAATATATAATTCATCCTCTCTGAACACTTTGGGAATTTTTGTGCATGTGGACTGCAAGTACAGTATATACAACTTAAGAATATAAAGCAGTGGTTTATTAGAAGGTGTAGATAACTGGTAGCATGTTAGTCTTGACTAAACGCTAATGTACCCTTCATGAGACATCTGACAAGTCATGAGGAAAACTGTGACCTCAGACTACAGCAACAAAAAAACCCCAGCCTCAGCAAGTGAAGACTTGGTGTCCTGACTCCTTGGAAGGTACAATTGTGGGTGGCCGGGAAGGAAAGAGAGGAGCTCAAATCATTCTATGAATCCTTTACAGGAATTTCAGAGACTTGGAAACAAGTAATGTGCCTGAGACATTTCCTAAACTGTTGGTCCTATTCCAGAAATGTGGTGCCTTAGCCAGTACCTGCACTGTTTCGAATTCAGGTTGGTCATGCTTTGTACTGTAACTCCTCTCCAAGCTACAGAAGTTCCATTTTATAAAAAGCAGTTGTACTTCCATATTGTATTCTTAAGTCACCAAGTAACCTCAGATTTGCAGGTTAGTGAAGTGTTTTACCTCTCACCACTCCAAACAGTTTCACTGTACTTAGTACTCTGGCACTAAGTCAGAGTACTTAGTGTCATCTACCTGGACTGTAGTAAAGGCTTTGACACAGTTTCCCACAGCATTTTTATGGAAAAGCTGGCAGCCCATGGCTTGAACAGGTGCTCTGTTCACTGGGTAAAAACTGTTAGGATGTCCAGGCCTTGAGAGTGGAGGTGAATGGAGTTATATCCAGCTGATGTCCAGTCATGGGTGGAGATCTCCTGGGCTCAGTAATGGGAGCACTCTTTAATACCTTCATCAGTGATCTGAATGAGGGGATTGAGTGCACCCTCAGTCAGTTCACAGGTGAAACCAAATTGTATAGGAGTGTTGATCTGCTGTAGGGCAGGAAGGCTCTGCAGAGGGATCTGGACAGGCTGTGTTGATCGGCTGAGGCCAGTGGTGTGAGTTTCATCAAGTCCGAGTGCTGAGTCCTGCCTATGGGTCACAACAGCCACAGGCTGGGACAGAGGGGCTGGAAGGGACCTGGGGGTGCTGGTGACAGCAGCTGAACATGAGCCAGCAGTGCCCAGGTGGCCAAGAAGGCCAATGGCATCCTGGCCTGGATCAGCAGCAGTGTGGCCAGCAGGGCCAGGGCAGGGCTTGTGCCCCTGTACTGGGCACTGGTGAGGCCACACCTCGAGTGCTGTGTCCAGTTCTGGGCCCCTCACTCCAAGAAAGACATTGAGGTGCTGGAGTGAGTCCAGAGGTCAACAGAGCTGGGGAAGGGTCTGGAGCACAAGTGCTGTGAGGAGTGGCTGAGGGAGCTGGGGGTGTTTGGTCTGAAGAAAAGGAGGTTCAAGGACATAAAAGGAGGTTGTATCCAGGTAAGGGGTCGTCTCTTCTCCAAGGCAGCCAGTGACAAGATGAGAGAAATGGCCTTAAGCTGCACCAGGGGACGTTCAGGTTGACTATCAGAGAGAAGTTCTTCACAGAAAGGGTGATTAGGCATTGGAATGGGCTGCCCAGGGAGATGATGGAGTCACCAGGGAGATGATGGAGTCACCGTGCCTGGAAGGTTTCAATAAACACCTGGACTTGGCCCTTAGTGCTGTGGTATAGTTGACANTCTGAAGAAAAGGAGGTTCAAGGACATAAAAGGAGGTTGTATCCAGGTAAGGGGTCGTCTCTTCTCCAAGGCAGCCAGTGACAAGATGAGAGAAATGGCCTTAAGCTGCACCAGGGGACGTTCAGGTTGACTATCAGAGAGAAGTTCTTCACAGAAAGGGTGATTAGGCATTGGAATGGGCTGCCCAGGGAGATGATGGAGTCACCAGGGAGATGATGGAGTCACCGTGCCTGGAAGGTTTCAATAAACACCTGGACTTGGCCCTTAGTGCTGTGGTATAGTTGACAGGGTGGTGTTTGATCAAAGGTTGGACTCAATGATCTTGGAGGTCTTTTCCAACTGCAGTGATTCTATGGTTCTAGGACAAGTGGAAATGGCTTCAGGTTGCACCAGGGGAGGTTTATATTGGATATTAGGAAAAACTTAGGAAAAGAGTCATTAAGCACTGGATCTGGCTCCCCAGGTTGGTGGTGGAATTGCAATCCCTGGGATTGTTAAAAAAAATGAGTCAACATGGCATTTTGTGATATGATTTAGTAGGCAGTGGTAGGTGTAAGAGAAGAATATTTGTATGATAAGCTGTTCTCATCTACATAGTCTCTTCTGTGTTCTTTGTTGAAGTGTACCTGAGAAACCTGCTTCATTGCAGGTCGTTACTACAAACTGCTGCAGCTCTCCCTTCATAGTGACTCTCTGCCAGAAGTAGCTCATGCTGGTTGCAGTTGTCATGAAGAGTCTGATCACTGTGGTCTTGGGGTGGAAAATTACAAGAAATGGGGCCTTGTAGTCCTGCTGTTAAAGCCACATGGGATTTTCAGTAATTCCTTTAGACGGTTTGTACAGATGGGTTTAATTATGTTTCTCTGCTTTTGCAATTGCAGTAAAAGGCTTGGGAATTTTAAATTACTATAGGATGAAAACATGTAAAACAATTCTGTAATAAACCACTAAGACATTACTCTGGGAATAAAACATCCCTTCTTTGCCAGCATATTAACATTATCTGGCCTTTAAGAGATTGCAGTTACAGCTGTTGTGATGTTGCAATGCTGTGAAGGAAGATGTGATGGGAAGGAAGTATTGCATAAGTCTCTGTTCTGAAATTGATAGCGGCTTTGTGGCGGCCTTAGCAAAACACCTGATTCTTTTCTTGAGTGAATCTTCTCTAGAGTATAGATGAAGAAGATTCACAAATAACTGCATTTAGGCATTAAAACCTTTCTGTGTGTATTAAATGTTGGTAGTTGCACACTGCAAAACATAGTAACTGGTACATTTCTTATGCCTTTTGTTGGATTTGACCAGTTTGTAGCGTCTGCTTTTAAAACTATGTCAAATTAGAGTGGTACAGGTGATGCCCATTGTAGGGAAGCTGACTTCAGGCACATGATGGATTGTGGTGGTCCTTTTTCTCTCCCCCTACTCCTTTTATCAAAAACCCACAGCTGTGTGCTTATATAGTTGGTCAGGGACAAGCACCAATTTCCATGCCAGGTGTGTAATTTACTAATAAGACTTTCTGATTGATTGCGGACCCTTTAACTTGTTGTTCCTTTTGACCAGTGAGCATTTACAAATCTTGGGTACTTCCTTCCCTTTAAGTGTTGCTTGTTACACCCATTATTGTTGCTTATTCAGTGATATGTTAGTAATAAACTTGGACAATGTGTTGCATTTAAACTAAGGCTGTAGTAATAAACTGGTAATTTAAGAGCATGGTTTTGAGGGTACTGCTGTTGTTGAATTTTTATGTTACTCTAAAGTGAAATTTAAGACAGCATAGTTAATTTTTTTACCTGTTAAATGCACCCTTGCATGGAGGTTGATGCTAATAGACTTCTAATGACAAGCTACTCACTGAAAAATGGAGTTTTGCATACTCAGAAATTGAAATCAAAATCAGACTAGTTTCACTGGATTGTTCTTCCCCACAAATGAAAACAGTAGGGAGTAGGAGGACACTCATGTTTTTTATTTGTGCTTTGCAATGGCATAAGACAACGAAAGTCTGTTCTCATGCCCTCCTCTTTACATTTAGAAGAATTAAGTGGTTCGAGTCATTGCCATAGGTAGAAATCAGCCTAATGAGTTTCTTGGTTAAAACCAACTCTTCAACTTCCTGAGGTAAAATTCAGTGTATGTTCTCCATCAAACCTGCTTTTGCTAAGACTGCATGATTAAATGCTTCAAGGTCAATTTGCAGACTGGTCAATAAAAATGCACCTAATTTTTCCACCGAACTACAAAATTCTCTATTCTGTGCCAGTGTTATTTAATACAGGCTCACTGTAATTATACAGTGGCCAGTAACTTTATAGGGTGTGGCCATACATAATACAGAAGATAAATGTTTTTCAAAACTGAACTTCTACGAGTAACAAACGGATTTGCAGTAGGGGTCAGATTTTTAGCAGTAGTTCTGCAGTCTCCTGTCTCCCCCTGCCAAGAGAGACAGTGGAAATGCTTCCCTTTAAGAAGGGGTACCATCTGGGATCAACCAATCCCTGGAGCAGATCCCCCTGAATCACCAGTGCAAACAATAGTGGTAGAGAGGTATCAGCAATGAAAACAGTTGAGTCTTTCTGTGGAAGGCACTTCCTTACTTGTGTTTCAGGAACAGTAGCTTCACTTCACTCCGACCCTCAGGACAGAAGAGTTAGATCTTCTAGAGCATTCTTGTGCACAATGGATAAAAGTGTCTGTAAGTGTGGATATGGAACGCATTTTTTGGCAAGATTTCTATTGTGCTCTAAAAGTTTCCTGTCTTTTGTGGCAAATCACTTTGGTAAATGACATCACTTTTGTAAGATGTTTTTCTCTTTACTGTTAACTTGTTACAAATGGTAGTAGCTGAAACAGTTCCTGATGCTATCATTAAGTGCTCTCTGCATCCTGGAATCTCTTAAGTGCTACTGCCCAGTGCCCACCCAAACTTTCAAGGCTGTGGGAGCTCCAATTTAAGCATGCCTAACCCTGAGGCAGGTAGAGGGATGACTCAAGGTTTTTGAAAGTTAAACAAATGTTTAACTAGTCTGTTAGGTCTGTTGCAACTTTTCATCATTTTGAAAGATTGAGCAGCCAACTTTCAGTGTATCAGTAATATATTAATCTGTGAGAACAGGCAACTAATCAGACCAAGTCTAGAATAGAAGTTCAATAATTAAACATAATTAAGGGTCTGATCCTGCCCTTTCTTTTATTCTCACTAAAGAATAAAACATCTGGTATACCAAAGAGCACTTAGGTTAGAGTTTATATCTGCTTCTTTTGAACCACGTTTGCGTTTTATCTGTTACCTTATAGTAAAAACAAGTGCAAGTTTTCAAAATATCACAATGCACGCTAATGTATACTTCTAAATAGCAAGGGTAATTTAGAAACATTAAAGCAGTTTACAGTGCAGCCTCACAGTGAGGTGATGGGGAGATGCCAACATCATTCAAGAATAAAAAGGGAAGCAAACGGGCTACCTGGCTGAATCTGGTGATTGGCTAAAGAGGGTGAAGGCTAATGAGTGATCTGGAAGTTGGAGTGTGTTAAAAGTTGAGCTTGTGTGTTAAAACGAAAAAACCTGAGCTGCACGAGTCATGGAAGTTGAGTCAATCTGCAGCTTCTGTTGTGTGTGACGCTAGTGCAGGATAAACTATTTGTTGACTGTAATGGATCGTTTCCTGAATTGGGGCCAAGACTTCTTGATGTACTGATTGCATTATTAAAATTCAATATCTGTTCTTGGAGAGTGTCTGCTTAGCAAGGACTGTCCGTGCTTAATAGGAGGCACACTACTAGGGACTTTGGATTTCCAGTTACTAATTTCACAGCATCTTAATTGCAACGTTCCTTCTGATTTTTAGTCCCGTTATTCCTTTTTATGTTGCTGATGGGCTGCCGTCTTCTTCCAAGCCATTAAGTGGAATACATTTGTTAGTTTTAAAAGGGATCACCACTTGAATTATTCCCTTGCCTGTGCCCTAAATAATGCATGAGGTGCTTACGCGTGAGTGCTCCTCTGTTGTGGCTGTTACCCAATATGCTTGTTTCGCTGCGCGTGTTCATCTTGACTTGATTCGTCTGCACCAAAACGTCTCTGCGTACACCCCCGCTCGGCCGGCTGATTACCGCCCTTTGAAAAGGCGGTGAGGCTGATGCGGGCGCGCCCTCNGGGGGGGCGGGGGTTGCTGGCCTTCAGGATTACGGGAAAAAGCGTTAGTTGTGCTCAGCCGGGCGACTTCCTATTTTGTCCGTCCCTTCGCCGTCGCAGGGAGGCAGAGGCCCCTTGTTAAACCAAACGCCTGTTCTGCAGCCGAGGTAAGTGGAAAAGATGTTTTCAGCAGAGGTCCTTCTGCTCATTTTCGTTTATATGAAGTGTGGGAGAGTGTGAAACTCCCCCAGACTGTTACTCGGGTGGATCTCTAGCGGTGAAGTTTGCTTGCATTCGCATGTCTCCAGGCGTTTCTCCCAGACTTGGGGCAGAACATGCTTTTGTGTCTCTTCGGGCCAAAAAGATCCTTTTGGTTTCCTTCTTTCAAGTCCATGAGACAGTAAGAATTGAAACTTTCTGTTTAGCTCATTGCATTCATCTCATTCTGTAAAGAATTCTTTACAGATGCTTGGCAGTAGTTTTCCTTGTGTGTGTAATGGTTAAGAGTTAGTTCTCAAAATGTTTGCACTGTGTACAATCATCAAAGGAAGTAAAAGCTCTTAATTGCTCTCTGCTTGATTTATATTCACTCAAATTTTCTCGAAGTGATGTATGAGATTTTAATGCACTGGCCCTAGGTTTCTTCAATGTTTGCAGTTTCTGCTTTCTGAGGAAAAATATTTTTGTAACATGTTTGTGCCCGTATTCATTATGAGTATCCTGTTCATGTACTCGTGCGTAAATTGGGAAGTGTCACTTGTCTCTCACCTATAATGGACTGTATAATTTGTCTTTTGGAACTGGACGATCTGGAGCACAGATTCTGTGAGGAGTAGCTGAAGGAGCTGGGGGTGTTTTTCCTGGCGAAAAGGAGGCTCAGGGGAGACCTTATTGCTCTCTACAACTGCCTGAAAGGTTGTGAGATGAGGGTCAGTCTCTTCTCCCAAGTTGTAAGCAACGGACGGGGAAATTGCCACAAGTTGCACCAGGGAAGATTTAGATTGGATATTAGGAAAACTTTCTTGTCAGAAAAGGTTGTCAAGCACTGGAACAGGCTGCCTGGGAAAGTGGTGGAGTCACTGTCCCTGGGAGTATTTAAAAGGCATGTAGGTATGGCACTTGGGAACACGGGTTAGCAGTGTACTTGGCAGTGCTGGATTAATGGTTGCACTTGATGGTCTTCTTGAACGAAAATGATTCTATGATTGTCTAAAATAATTGAAATCCAGCTTCTAGACTCTATCTGTGAATTAAGACACTGAAAGGGCAAGAGGATATTTTCATGCTTGAAGGAAGCTTTGTGTATTAGGCAAAAGAACGGAGTGGTCAGTTCCGATTTTTCTGTCAGAGGCTACTCCATAACAAAACAGGTCTCAAAAGGGAAAAGAAGTTTTGGGTTTGTTTCATAGATGTTGCAGTATTGAAGATTAAAGATTTTGATTTTTCTATAATAATCATTTAAATCTGGGGAATTTTTGCATGATTTGGTTCTTGTGGGGGGCATTTTCAATTCAAAAATGCCATACTAAGAGATGTCAAAACATAACTGTGTTTAGTAGGTCCTGTGGAGCCTAATTTCTCACTACTATGCCGTGTTTTGACTTGCAGTTTTGGCTAAGATACAAAAGTATTGTTAGTAAAGTTTACAGCATAGATAGTAAAGAATAACAGGATAGATAACCTTTACGATTTGATTTGAAGCAGCAGGGTTATGGTGCTGCAATAAGTCTGAGCTTATAATGTTTTCTAAAATACATGATTAAATGTCTTTTTCAGAAGGATGTATTACATGTACAGGTAAGTTTCAGGGTCATGGTCATCTTTTTTGAGTGTGAAGAAAGTGTGAAAGTGAAGTTTTGTGCCCATTTTGTTCTCTCCTTCTTGTGTCTGTGGGAGCATGGTATTACCTGCACTGCGTTCTGTGTTCTACTTGCAGCACTGCAGTAGTACGAGGATTATAACTATAGTCTACATTTTGGAGCTGTAGCTGATTCCGTAACAGTCCAGGAAGGTTTTTATTTGCTTTCTTCCAAAACATATTTTGTTAACGTTATTTAAGTAGGTGTGTGTTTTACGTCTAGGTCCAGTCTTAGTTTGAGAGACAAGACTGGAGAAGGTGAACTAGTGCTCTGAAGCAGTAGAGAGAATCTTCCTTCTGATTTTCTGACAGGTGAGTATTCTGTACAGCCTTCAGATTGAAGCCACCCAAATCTGACAAATGTAAAAGATTTTGATCTGACTACCCTCTCTTCAGTGAGAGCTCTACATTTCTTCGGAGTTCAGTGCATAGATCCTCTGACCCTGCCCATCTATTTTGCTCACCTAGTTGCTTGCCACACGAGAGACAACATCTCCACCAACACGAAAGGGCAAAAAGGCAATTATTGTCTACTAGTGTCTTACTGAAAATGTCTGATGCAAAATCGTCTCTCAAAGTAGACCCTTGCAGCTCAGATAAGACTTTTTAGTCGCTCAGACAAGGAGCCTAAGAAGGTGGCTTGCTCCAAGACTAGACCTGTACATTAACCCTCTTTAAACCATAGCTTGTCTATTTTTTCTTTCTCAGTGAAAAAAGAACAGGGAATAACACTGCTGCTCTGAAAGCAACGTTCTCTCTGGTAATATAACCAACATTTAGTTCTAGTGATAATGATGGCCTGACCTTTCCTCTAGTGAGCATTATCAAATCGGGTAGTTAAAATAAAAGAAACGACCAATATGTAAACATAAAGAAAGTAAATCTTGTTTCGTGTTTGTAACATTAAACTTTTTCCATAAAAATTCTGTTTCTTTTATGAGGTACAATACATTAATTAGTAAAAAAAGATCTGCTTTGCAGCTTTTTTTATCTGAGCATTTTATACATTAAGATTTATATAGAAGCTTATTTGTTATGCTTGTTCAGAGAATACTGAGTTATATTCTATTTCTCTGTATTAGTATCAAGCTCCTGTAGTTAAAAATTTGATTTACATTCCACTGTTAAGAGCATTTTATATTATAATGAATGAATATTCAGTGTGCTGTTGTATAAGAAAACAAAGGGTTTATCAAAACATGTTTTGCATCTGAACTCCAGGGTATACTAAACAAAATAACTGTTATCAGCAGTTATTAACAGAACTGACTTTTCCTGGTCACTATGTCCTTCAGAGTTTTAGAACAAAAGTATCTTATCCTTTTGAGCCTACATTTTCTATTTAGAGACTGAAAGAGGAAAAATGGCTTTCTTGCTTTTTCAGTTTCCAGTGGATGTGAAGTTTTTAAATTAACAGGTTATTTAACATGATGATGATTTTTTGACATTATGGTGTTTTCAGAACAAGTTTCTGTGGTCAAGAGTTGATACAGCATTTTGAGAACCCCACCATGTGGCTCCTTCTGATATGTCTGTAAGCGTAGTAGTTTTCTCAATAGATATGTATTGTTTGAATTTATGTCATTTAAGTGGTGTTAGTAGATTATGACACCATTCAGTTTTCTGGTGGGCTATCAAAATTTAAAATACATAGAGGTTTATTTTGCAGAAGAAAGTGTACCAAATGCCTGTTTAAATCAAGTTCTAGTTAAAGGTAAATCTTTTAAATCCTGTTCATCCTGGTCTGAGGTTCAACTGACTATTTTTAACTCAGTGGAAGACTGTGGATTGTGAAATCAGTGTGCCCAGGATCTTTCATCACAGCGTCTGTCATTTTTCCCATGCATGGGCTTGTCTGTGCATAAGTCATAGGGGTTAAACAGTTGAGAAAACCCATTAGCTGTCCCTCAAATTTACTACTTCTTCCATTATGTTTATGTGTCGTCGTCTTCTCTGACCAATGTAGAAAACCCTCCATTTTCCTCTTCTGATGCTCACTGGTACTCACCTTCAGTGCAATCCTGACCAATGATGAATCTGATGCACCCTGTAAAAAAGGATGCTGAAGTACATGTTTGAATCATTTGCCTGAAATGTCCTTTTTCCCTCTGGGATTTGTGTAAATGCTGATGGAATTGAATCTTGGAGTTCTGAAAACTGATGGTTATTGCTTTTCCTAGTGCATTTTGCAAAACATCTCAGTTGGGTGGCCCAGTGGGCCAGAGTGGAGGCTTAGGCTCCTGGCTTTCAGCATTTGCTGTCTATGTATAGGGCGAAGTCTGTCTCTCCATATCGCAGCTATCATGGGAGACCTATAGCAATGGATAGTAAAGACTAAATAGAAGGAGAGTTCAGCTTCTTTCTTCCTTCATAGTTGTTAGATGACTGTCACACTTGGTAGTAAAGAATTCCCTGTTACATTGCAGCAAAGATGTTAAAAATTCTTGAAGATGATTGGAACAAAGAATGATGCTGAGTGGTACCACATCCACTTGGCAGCTGGTTGCTAATGAGGTTCTCCTGGACTCACTATGGGGCTCAGTCCTGTTCAGTATCTTTAGTGCAGATCTTCACAAGGGGATCAAGTGTACCCTCTGTCAGTTTGCAGAGGAAACCAAGTTGGGCAGGAGTTGATCTGCTGGAGGGCAGGAAGGCTCTGCAGAGGGGTCTGGAGAGGCTGGATTGATGGGCTGAGGCCACTGGAGTGAAGTTCAACAAGGCCAAGTACCGTATCCTGCCCTTGGGTCACAACAACCCCAGGAAGCACCACAGGCTGGGACAGAGGGGCTGGAAACTATCCAGTGGAAAAGGACCTGGAGGTGCTGGTTGACAGTGACTGGACATGAGGCAGCATGTGCCCAGGTGGCCAAGAAGGCCAATGGCATCCTGGCCTGGATCAGCAAGAGTGTGGCCAGCAGGACCAGGGCAGGGATTGTCCCCCTGTACTTGGCACTGCGCACCTTGAGGCCATAGCTATGTTGCAAGGAAGAGAAAGGTTAGGGATAATGTGGGCCCTCTTCAAAAGGAAATGGGAGACATGGATACCCTGGGCAAAGAGAAGGCTGAGATTCTCAACAACCTCTGTGCCTCAGTCTTCAACAGCAAGTGTTCCAACTGTGTCAATCAAGTTGAGAAAGGCAAATGCAGGGACTGAGAGAATGAAGACCATAAATGCACTGTAGGAAAGGATCAAGTCTGAGACCATCTAAGGAACCTGAATGTTACCAGTCCATGGGATCCAATAAGATTCACCTGTAGGTCCTGAGAGAGGTGGCAGAAGAAGCTGCTAAGCCACTGTACATAATTCTTGAAAAATTGTGCCAGTCAAATGAAATCTCTGATGACTGAAAAAAGGGAACTGTAAACCCCTATTTTAAAAAGGGGGAATGCAGAAGCCCTGAGAAACTACAGACCAGTCAGTCTCTCCTCTGTGCCAGGAAAGATCGTGGAGCAGGTTCTCCTGGAAACAATGCTAAGGCATATGGAAAACAAAGAGGGGATTGGTGACAACCAACATGGTTTTACTAAGGGCAAATCATGCCTGACAAGTTTGGTGGTCTTCTGTGATGGGGCTACAGCTTTGGTGGACAACGGCAGAGCAACTCCCATTGTCTACCTGGCTTTATGCAAAGAATTTGACACTGTCCCACTTGCCATCCTTGTTTCTGTATTGGAGAGATGGATTTGATGGATGGACCACTCTGGATAAAGAACTGGCTGGATGGCCACACATAAAAAGTTGTGATCAACAGCTCATTGTCCACACAGAGATGAGGGATGAGTGGTGTCACTCAGTGGTTGGTCCTGGGGCCGGTACTGTTCCACACCTCTGTCAGTGACATGGACAGTGGGATCGAGGGCACCCTCAGCAAGTTTGCTGATGACACTGAGCTGTGTGGGGCAGTCGAGACACACTGGAGGGAAGGGATGGCATCCACAGGGACCTGGACAGGCCTGAGAGGTGGCACCAAGAAAACCTCATGGAGTTCAGTAAGGCCAAATGCTAGGTCCTACACCTGCACTGAGGCAATCTTAGACACACCCACAGGTTGAGCAGAGAAGTGATTGAGAGCAGCCCTCTGGGGAAGGACTTAGGGGTGATGGCTGATGAAAAACTCACCATGAGCCAGCGGTGAGTGCTCACAGCCCAGAAAGCCAAGGGAATCCTGGGCTGCATCCAAAGGAGAGTGGCGAGCAGGTCAAGGGATGTGGTTCTGCTGCTCCTCTGCTTTGCTGAGACCCCACATAAAGCGCTGCATCCAGCTCTGGGGTCCCCAGCATAATGACAAGGAGTTGTTAGAGCAAGTCCAGAGGAAGGCCAGGAGGTTAATAAGAGGACTGGACCACCCCTGCTGTGCGGATAGGCTGAGAAAGCTGGGGCTGTTCAGCGTGGAGAAGAGAAGGTTGTGTGGGGACCTCATAGACACCTTCCAGTATCTCATGGGGCCTACAGGAAAGCTGAACAGGGACTCCTTGACAGGAACTGGAGTGACAGGGCAAGGAGGAATGTGTACACACTGAAAGGGGAAATTTAGATTAGGTATAAGGAGGAAATTCTTTGTTGTGAGGATGGTGAGACACTGGAACAAGTTGCTCAGCGAAGTTGTGGATATCCCATTCCTGGAAGTGTTTGAGGCCAGGCTGGATAAGGCCTTGAGCAACCTGGTCTCCTGGGAAGTGTCCCTGAACATGGAAAGGAGGGTTAGGATTAGATGGTCTTTAAGATGCCTTCCAACCCTTAACATTCTGTGATTGTGTGATTCAGTAACACTATGACATGCTGTCTTTACGTTTATAGATGTGGTATGTTCTTTATTCTTGGTGTAACATCTACACTGTATGCAGAGGTGTGTGTTTGTGTCGCTAAAAGCAATCTTAGAATTGGATCTGAATGGAAAAAGGTTTCATGTCCTGAAATGGGGGAGAGCGGCAATTAAGAAATGGTCTTAAATACAACATGGGGAAAAGTTACTTTGTGTAATTTTTTCGTCTGACTTTAACATTTTTAAATCATAGCTCTTCCAAACACTGGAATTTAATCAGAAGTATTGAGACACTATTCATCAACTTTGTTACACACATTTTATTTATTTAATGTGACTCTTACTGAGACTGATCTTCCTACAAGAAATCTGCCTTTAATGAATCGATTTTTTAATCAGTTGAAGGAGACAGTTCTTCTTAGTCATCAGAACTGAGCTTTTATAGACATCTTTAAATGAAATATTTGTGAATATATGGTGTAATTTTCACTCAAGCATGTTTTTTCATCACTTTTACACGTACAACCTCTTCCTGTAAACAGCCGAAGAGCTATTTTGTCATGTATCATGTATCAGTGTCCTGACAAACAGATAAGATTTGAGCAGCATTTTAACCTGCTGAGTCACTACCTTGGTTTCTGGCATGTAGTAACTAGCAGCTGGTGTGTTAAATTAACGGCTGCTCATTAATACTGGAGAAAGTGAAAGTAGAGGACTGAACCAAATCAACAGCTCACACCTGGGAAAAGTCATGGAGGTCTCTCTTCCCAGTTCTCTTCTGTATTTCACCAACTCAGATGCCTGTCTGATCATGTAGCAAGTTGTTTACATTTGCTAATGTAGTATAAATACTTTTTTTTCTTAGTTTTCTGCTATTTTGGCAAGTGGAAGTGACTTACTGTGTGGCTGAGTACTACAGAAGCACTCGAAGAGGGGAAAAAGGTACAGGATGGATGCAGGATGAGGAGCACCCACTGGGTGTGGATGGGGTCTTTGACTAGTTAAGCTTTCTGATGTGTGTGTGAAACTAGAATTTTTCAAAGGCTTCTAACTTGGCATTGCAGCCAGCTTGGCCATGCCTGTTCTTGCAGTGCTGTGCTCCACTGTGGTGCGATATGTTGTGGTATGTGGTATTTTCAGCACAAGCATTATTCAAAAATGTTTTCATGATTTGCCAATGCTTCTGAGTTCCAATTCCTTCTTAAAAAATACGGGATTGCCAGAGCTAGTTAAAGGAATATGATTAAAAAATTGTTTGCTTTATTCTTGGAAACAGCTGAACTATTTTGGCTGAAATGCAGCCTCTTCTGTCTCATATCCCCCCAAAACCAGCAAATCAGCGTGTGTAGGACACCAGCAGAAGGTTTATTTCTTATTACGGGGAATAAACGAGGAGTCAGAGACATGCGTGTGCCTGCAGGGCTGTGAACTTCTTGGCATACTGGAGATGTGATGGGATGGTTCCTGTGGCTGGAGGGCTGGAATGGAAGGATACAGGCTCTTTAGGGAGGACAGGCAGGGAAGGTGAGGAGATGGTGTCGCCTTCTATGTCAGAGCTGGAGAGCACGGAGCTCTGCCTGGGGGTGGATGAGGAGCTGAGGACAGGTGACAGGTCAGGACTGAAGGGAGGGCAGGGACAGGGGACACTACAGTGGGGGTCTGCTACAGCCCACCTGGCCAGGAAGACCAAGCAGATGAGACTCTCTACAGACAGGTATGAGCAGCCTCGTGTTCGTAAGCCCTGGTGTTCCTGGGGGTCTTCAACCTCCCCAATAGCTGTTGGAGGGATAACACAGCAAGGCATAAGCATGTTCCTGGAATTCACTGATGATACCTTCCTTCTCCAATGAGGATTCTAGGATAAAAAATGCTCTGCTAGATCTTGTTCACACCAAAAAGGAGGGACTGTTGGGGAATGTGACGTTTAGGGCAGCCTAGTCTTCAATGACACTGAAATAGCAGAGGAAGGCAAATCCTTAGATCAGCAAAGAGAGTACACAGCAAGCTCACTGTCCAGAACTTCAGGGGAGCAGCCTTTGGCCTCTTTGGGGATCTGCCTGGTAGAGTACCATGGGATAAAGCCCTGGAGGGAAGAGGGGCCAAAGAACACTGGTTGATACTCAAGGATCACTTCCTCCAAGCTCAGGAGAAATGCATGCCTACAAAGAGCAAGTCAGGCAAAAAAATCCAAGAGACCTGTGTGGATGAACAATCAAAACTAAAAAGGAAGCCTGTAGAGAATGGAAGCAAAGAAAAATAACTTGTGAGAAATACAGAGAAATTGTCCAAGCAACCAAAGGTCAAGTGAGGAAACCTAAGACTTTAATAGAATTAAATCTGGCCAGGGATGTCAAGGGCAACTAAGAAAGCTTCTCTAGGTAGGTCAGTGATAAAAGGAAGATAAGGGAAAGTGTGGGCATTCTCCAGCAGGAGACAGAAGACCTGCCTCCCCAGGACATGGAGAAGCCTATGCTACTTGACTTTTTCACCTGTGTTCACCGACAAGTGCTTCAGCCACAGCACCCAAGTAACAGAAGGAAAAGGCAGGGTCTGGTAGAATGAAGAACCAGCTGCTGGAAGGGTTGCTGTTCAGAGGGACCTGAACAGGCTTGAGAGTTGGGCAAAACCTCATGAAGTTCAACAACAACAAGTGAAAGGTCTTGTACCTGGACTAGGACAATTCCAAGCACAAATACAGGCTGGGCAGAAAATGGATCAAGAGCAACTCTGAGGAGGACTTGGGGCTGTTGATGGATGGTAATGCCCACTTGCAGCCCAAAAAACCAATTTTATCTTGGACTGCATCCAAAGCAGTGTGGCCAGCAGGGTGAGGAAGGGGATTCTGCTCCTATACTCTGTTCTGTTGAGACTCCACCTGGAACACTGCCACTCTGGGATCCTCAACATAAGCAGGACGCACACCTATTTAGAATGGGTCCAGAGGAGGGCCATGAAGATGATCAGAGGATTGGAGCACTTCCCCTATGGAAATGGGCTGAGAGACTTGGGGTGTTCACCCTGAAGAACAGAAGTCTCCAGGTAGATCTAGAACATGCCAACAGAAAATCTAAAGAAGGACTTTTCAGCAGAGCAGGTAGTGACAGGAAGCAGGGGAATGGCTTCAGACTGGAAGAGGGTAGGTTTATGTTAGATCTTAGGAAGAAATCCTTTACTGTGAGGGTGGTGAGGCACTGAAACAGGTTCCCAAGAGAAGCTGTGGATACCTCATCCCTGGAAGTGTTCAAGGCCAAACTGGGTGGGGCTTTGAGCCACCTGGTCTAAGTGGAAGGTTCCCTGCCCATGGCAGAGGGGTTGGAACTAGATGATATTTCCAACCCAAATCATTCTATGGTTTTATGGTTCTATGATTCTAATATTGAACATTGATTGCCAAAATGATGACATTTCTTTGGGGAGGTTTTTTTCTTTGAATATAATAAAAACAGGGAAGACAGCATAGCTATTTAAGAGTCCCTATACATCTTTCTGTCATGTGAAACAGACATATGAACTGCATGTGTCATCTTGGATTTACTGCGTCTGTACACATTGCCTGCATACATTTTTGAGAGGTGTATGAGCCAAACATTTGGAAACCTCAGGCATTTGCATGGAACTGGGCAGTATCAAGGACAGTTTTTGAAGTCCTTTAAGCTTTGACTTCATTATGGAGTTATTAATGCGAGACAATGTTCCTGAATCACAAGTAGCCACATAAAAAGTGTTCATTCAGATAAAAATTCACAGGTGAAGTTAGAATCATAGACTTATAAAATTTTTTGGTTTACAAGAGACCTTAAAGATCACCTAGTTCCATTGCCTGCCATGAGCAGGGATGAAGTTGGTTATTAATATTCTGTTGATGTTAAAGGTCATGTGACACTGAGAGGCTGACATCAAACATGAGTAATGGAAGCTGAACGTCTCATACAGGGCCATCTGCCATCATCCCCTCATCCAGCACTTTGAAAGGAAAATGCTTGAAATGGTTAGCTAATATACATATTACAATTGGAAAAACAATTTATTCTTATTTACTCGTGTTATGTTAATTCATTGCATCTGTTTATTTTAAGTCACTCATGCTCTTGGCTGAATATAGTGTTTACCAGAATACATTGGTGTCAATTGCATCTTGCAACTGGACTGGTATAAACATATCATATTTAAGCAGTATTAGAAAATACATTTCTACTCAATTCCAATCTACTCATTAGGACTTAACAACCTTGATTTCAAGTACTTATTTTCACTTAATCAATGATACAGTTGATACAACAAAGGAGTTTTTTGGAGTTTTTCTTTAAAAAAGAAAAAATATATTCAGTTCTAGTGAAAACTTACAGGACTGCAGAGATTAAATTGTATGAATCCATGTTTTTCAGAGTGATTTTTAAAATCTATGCAAAACACTACTACCAATACTTCAGATAGGAACTTCAAGAAGGGGTTTTTTTATGTAAAAAAATAGTGTGATAGCTGTCTCCTTAAAATTAACACTTGGGAACAGCAACAACTTTAATTCAGGTTGCCATTTATAGTTGGAAGCACAGTGCATCAGAATAAAATTGCTGATGTTGCATCTCTGAAAGGATTATCCAAAAAGAAGGAAGTTTTTCATGAAAACTGCTTGTTTTCTATAATTGTCCATAAAAGGAGAAAAAAAATATGGCCAGATATATTGCTTAAATATAACTTTAAGTGTTGATGAAAAATACGGAAATTCCATGTAGATTTCATTACATAATTATAGAAAATAAAAACTATATTGGGAAAATATATTGGGAAAAAAAGTATTGGGATATATTTTACTTTCCATAAAGCCTGGGAAAACCTGTATCTTCCACATCTTTTTGTGGTTACTTTTCTTTTTATGTGCCATGAATAGTTCTGCAAAGATGGCTCTATGGGGAGGACCACACCGAGATGCAAGATGCTGCTGCATTTTCATGCAAACCTCTGAGGTATTCCAGGTAAATTACTGCATCTCTGCTCTGGTTCCCTTTGTGTGAAACACTGACTGCTTCTACTTGTCTTTTTTTTTCCTCTAGTAATTGTTTATTCCTAAATGATCGCCTACTGTATCATTGTGCAAAATGCAGTGAAACCGTGACTTTAACTAGACAGTTTGGATTCACTGACCAAAGATCACAGGGCTGTCCAGATCTGCCAATTTCAATTCAGTAATTTAGAGTTTTGTCAATAATAAAGGTTTAAAAAAAGAAATAGAATTTAATCTCAGATTATTGGTCAATAATTTTACAATAAGTAATGTGGTTCGCTGATTGTTAAATCTTAATCTAGTATATTGCCAACATATTAATATGAGCCGTTG
>WEIT01004793.1:9319-23062 GCA_013389985.1 Dryoscopus gambensis
CCTTCACTTATTAAACTATGTTGACCTGTGAGGTTTTCTCACATTTGCTTTTCCAATCCACTCCCCCATTCTGATGAAGGGGGCGTGAATGAGCAGCTGGTAGGT
The DNA here is from genome assembly GCA_013389985.1 of Dryoscopus gambensis. Taxonomy (NCBI): domain Eukaryota; kingdom Metazoa; phylum Chordata; class Aves; order Passeriformes; family Malaconotidae; genus Dryoscopus; species Dryoscopus gambensis. The sequence continues at coordinate 9,425 of WEIT01004793.1, forward strand.
GCTTAATTGCTGATCAGGGTCAACCTACCACAAAGATTAAAGCATCTAATTTTTCAAAGAGAAGAAAGGAAAATGGAATTATTTCTGTGCTGTATCTACCAAATAGAAGTAGAAATGAAAGATAAAAAACATTACTCATTTTTCAAACCAGAGTATCTTCAGGGGCCATACTCCATGGCCAGGTAAGTGACAAGTATTTCTCTCAGGTGCCTCTTCTTTATTACTAGACACTATATTTGCATAACCTTATTAGGTTTTCTTTCTGTAAAAATGGGCTTCCTAAATAAGAACAGAAGTTTTATCACTGCTCATGTCTCAAGAACAGATTTTGAAAGAGGCTTATAAATCTTTTGCTCCTCTACACCAAATGCATTATCCAGACACTAAGTTTCATAACACAAAAATTAGACAGGCAATTATGTTTTATCATCCCAATTTAAAGATAAAGAAATCAGGAAAAAGACATGGAGTGTCCCGTGCAAGGTGATAGTAAGCACTGGAGTCAGGGCTGGCTAGCTTTCCTTTCTCTAAACCCTGTCTTTAGGTCCGTAGATGACAATCTTGCTTCTGACAATAGTCCACATGGGTTTCCTTCTCTGTTTCTTTGGGAATCCTGAGATAGCAGAACTTTTAGAGTAGTCTATGTTTGATACAATGTTTTCTACAATTATGTTAAAAATCCCTTCTGACCACTACCTCTCCCATGCACGACTGTATACCGATTTGTGCAACTCAGAAAGGACAGAGAGGTGCACAGTTTAATTTTGTTTATTTATTCCTGCCAATTTAATCCTTTCTTCAATAATTAAACAATGGGACTGTTTACCCTCCCTCTTAATTAGTCACTGGCTCTTTAAACTGAATGGTAATGATCATAAGAGTTTCTTTATGCCTTTCATGTTATAGTAAAGGACTCAGAGATATTTTTTTCTCCTTAGTCGTTGTTGAATTTGACATCAGGACTATTCATTGCAGAACTAGCTGCAATTAGAGCAATTATGCAGATCACATGTCTTTCCAGTTTAATAGCTGGCTTTTGTTTTGCTTCCTTTTTTCCTTTTTTTTCTTTTCCCTCTTACTGCAGCTTCTCTAAACCAAAAAGGGGGATAAGGAAAGACAGACAGACACTGAAGTGGACCACCTACTGACTAGGTCCCACCATGGAACTGGATAATTTGTTAAATACCTTTGTGCTGGAGGAAATTCCTACGGGATGCTTTGCATCTCAGCTTGCCAAAGGTCATCATCACAACATCACCCATGCTCTCTTTCTGCTTCCCAGGCAGGAAGGGGATGGCACACTCTGCAAACACTGATAAATGTCTGTTCTCTGCAAAGTGGCTTAGACTGGGTAACTAAACCAAACTATGAATCAGATGGGAAGCAACACACACAAAAAAAGCAAATACAAAGCAGCCTGCATTGCAAAAGCTGTAGAAGGAAAAGATCTTAATCTCAGGTACCTGTTTATCTAGCCCCTGCCTCACAAAGAAAAAACCCAGATCATGCAGCCATGCAGCGCAATATAAACTTACAGAGCACCTTTCAAAAATTTATCCACAGTCACACTAGAAACCTCTATGCATGTGAGATCTTGATCTTCAAAGAACAGTGTAAACAAATTCAAAAACTGCTGTCCTGCACAGTATTGTCATAAGCATAATTGTGCTCCTCCCCCTCCAAAAAAGCCCAAAACCCAAACCAAACCCACAAAAAAACTTTAAAAGCCTGAGTGTTGTCCTCAAATGCCTAATTAAAAAGAAAATTAAGAGACTGTAACATGACTTATTGCTTGTTTTTTCAGAACTGCTATAAAGAAAATATCTCATACTGCCTGTGAAGCAAACACAAGTGTCATGTCCAGGTTTCAAAATTACACAGGTAATTTTACAAACAAATAAGTAACTCTGACACATCTTCTAACCACACACACAAAAAATGGAGCCAGAAAATTGATCACCCCTAAAAAGATCATGCAGTAAGAGGACAAAGGAATTGTTGGCATATCAATTGCATTTTATAATTGCATCCAGATTTTCAAATATACCTAAATATATCCTTAAAGGAAATCTGATGGCACATATATTTTATATTCCATTTGAACCACTTAGCCCCATGTCAGAGCTCAATTAGCAGCAAACACCATAGATCAGTTGCAAAACATTTTAGACAACAGTTCCATATAATAAGAGCAGAGCTTTGAAAAAATTGTGGTTTAGATTTGAGTAATTTTGCCTGCAGACATCAGGTGAAGATATTTATGAGTTTAAACAGGATTGGTTTTATTATCTGTTAGTTCTTGAAGTGCAAAAATATATCTAATGTGTGTGCATGTTATGCAGCCTTTTATCTCCTCTTTCCTGCTGCCTGAACTGCTCACACACAGGGGATACAACCACATCCAAATGTGAAATGAATATTCTAAATATGAAGCTCCAACAATGAGCTGCTGCACTCACAGAACCTCCAGCACAGTCAGCCCTTTTGTATTGTCTTGCTGGAAAAAACAGATTCAAGAAGGTTCAAATTTCACTGCTCATTCTCCTGCTGAGACTGTAGTAAGAAATATGTAATATTGACAGTTTTACATGTTAATAACTTGAGGACCTGCAACAGTTTTTTGAGTGAATTTGAAACTAGTATAAGATGATGCAGGGAAAAAACTAAGGTAGTTTGCAGTAAAACCAACGGAGTTTAAAGGTGAGCAGTAAACTATCCTCTGTATGTTGCCATATCTTCCCATCCTGTAAGCTATGCAGAACCACTGCATGGATAGGACTGCATTCACAGAAAAATACATTACACACATATACAGACTTTCTTAACTTGGCCTGCATCTCTATATGCTAGGGATTTTAACAGTCTTTAATACAATGACTCTCATTAATGTCAAATGGCTTTTAGTCAGATCCTTGACAAAAACATGGTTGACACTAATGAGACTCATTATATTAAGGGCTTTCCAGAAGTTTGAGTTCAAATCTTGAGGTTACTTGATCAATAGCAAAATCCCATGTGAAATACACAGAACAATGATACTGCCTGTAATAAGGCTTCAAATAATTTAAGCATTTATGCTACTTTGACAGCTAATGAAGGAAATCAGTTTACTGTAAACATTTTAAAAGGGTAGTGTAAGCTTTTGACTTGTCATGTCTAAAGTACAAGATGCTCCTCATCTACCTGTAGCTTCTATCTTTTCAAACAAAATGAATAATGTTACCTGGACCTTCCAGTGTATTACAATGAATTGAGGGTCTGCAGCAGAAGGAATATCTTAGTTATGTTTGCAACATAGAGTTTCACATAGGCAAGCATGATAGGCACGAGAGGTGGCTCACAGGTTACAAGATGACTTCAAGTCACGCCTTGTCATTTCCATGGTCTCCTAATGCACACAGGCAGGAAAGGACAAGGAGAAATGCAATAGCACACATCAAATGTGTTTTAGATTTAGCTGCATTGTTGCATTGAGGTACTATATGCTGCAGTTAGTATCAACCCAGTATAGTAATCTCTTTCTGTAAGTCACCATTTCCTGGTTGCTCCACAGTCAGCGTAGCAGCCTAGTTTTCCTAAAAATGAGTTCATGGTAAAGCCAGAATTCTTCAGATAATATCAGCAGTTTTTCACAGAATATCCAGCCCTGTTTCTGAACATAACTGTTTTCTGATTTTGTCTTACTCTGTTTTAAAACAGGTGGTTTTCCAACATATTATGCAACTTGTTATCTCAAAAAACCCCAAAAAGCAAAAAACTTATTTGAACATCTGGAGATTAGAATCTGAATTAACAGTCACATTTTCATCATGTTTAGAGTCTGTTGGCCTCTGAGTTTCACTTTCTTTCCTTTCCAAGAATAAATCTGGTAATCTCTTCTGAGTTTTATTAGGTCACTCGTGAATGGATTTCATTAACTAAGAACAAGTTTCCTTGAGACATTTAGTTGCTACAGCTGGCATCCATGTGTTAATTTCTCATCCCCACAGCATCTCCCTATGACATTATAGATGAAAAGCATGACAGTTGTGTTATATTGTTTTCTCTGTTTATGTTTCCTGTTTTGTCCTCACCTGTGGTATTCCTGGTGCTAAACAAAGCATGTTCTGTTGGAGGAGGAGTTATTGTTTTTCTAATGCTTATGCAGTATTCAAGCATCATTTCCTGTAGCTGAGGCAACAGTAAAAATATTATTCAGAAATGCTTGCACCACCTTGTCATCTTGAGACTGTCTTGCAGCAGTGTTAATAAAATGTGTCCAGGCACCTAAAGACTCCGAGTCAGGAATGAATACATTTGGACCCACTCCAGAGACAGTCAGCCAGCATCATAGTTATGTGACCTGGATCAGTGACCTCCTGCAGGTGTGCTGGAAACACATAATCCTGATTCAGTGACCCAGATACTCTTCACTATTATAGTCATATAAAGGTGGATTACTTTTTCTGATGACAACAGAGAGTGATATACAGCTGTGCAGCTGATCAGAAAACTTGCCAGAACTAGAGCTGACCAAGTAACTCAGATCATAAAATTGACAAGGTGAGCACATGATACTGACTATTGCCTGTATTCCTCTGCCACAGTGGAAGTAATAGGACTGAGGATTTAGTTCCTTCTACTTTTTATTAAATGTCTTGTTGGGGCTCCCCCCCCACCCCCCACCTTCCCCCGGGGGGGGGGGGCCCTGAGGTGGAAGCATGGCCTGGGCACAAGGGTTCCCCCTGCTCCCCGGTCACATGTACCCCAGTTTTGTGTCCCTATTGGTCCCAAATGTTCCCCCCACCCCGAGAACTTTTGGTTGTCTCATGATTCTTCAGTCTGTGTGCTGGTCTCCCAGCCATGCAGGCTGGAAATAAAAGATCTCTCTGAAACATCTACCCAAAAGAGGATTCCCTTATTCTTTCCATGGGCTCCGCTGTCTTTGGGAAGGTTGCAGAGAATGGTCTGCAACAATGTCTACCAGAAACTGTAATTTCTTATTCATTATTTTAGTGCTGGGAGTGATGATATATTTTTTTAGTTTGGTTTACTTCATGGATGTATAGCTAGATAGATAAAGTAGAAAGGAAATTAACAGGCACAGGGTATAACAAAATTCATCCATGCTGGCAAGTTCTAGCAGATCATATAAATCAGCGGGTATTGCTTCTCTCTCTGGTGGTACAAATATTACCCTTCTGGTTAGAAGGCCCAGTCTTTTTTATCTCTCAGGGAGAGCTAGCATGGATTTTAAGGTGCTGTCTCTCAGGGTCACACAGACCTTGTCCAAGAAAATAAATTGATGATTACAGAGTTTACTTCCTGGATAGAGCTTCAACATTAGCTTTTAAATGTCACATTCATAGTGTGTGTATCAGTGAGCACGACTGTTGCATTTAGGAAGCACTCAAGAAAGGTTAAGGGAACTTAATGAACTGGTATATTTGCAGTGGTGATAAACTATATGCTATACATACACTTCTTATACTGTGAATATTCAAGCTGAGAGGAGTGACCTGCAGAACAGATAAAAATCCATTCACTTTCCAACGTGCAAACATCACATTCAGGGTAGCTCTCCACAGATGCTCTTTTCTTTTTAATGAAGATTCTTGCAGTGTTTTTTTGAAACTGCTAACTATCAGAACTATGCATTCTGTACACTAACCAGGTCCCTGCACCATATTTGTTTCATGGAATAATCTGCATTTTTCAGCATGAAGAAAAACAGTGTAAATGCAAAGGGTCACAGAGAGGCCTCAGACTTTTAACAAGTATATTGGCAACCATTCCCATTTGCACTGTTTGCTTTTCAGTTGCTCAGTTGCTGAATGAAAAATTTAAAAATACAGATATGTGGCTCTGAATTATCTAACTGAGGAATCAACACAGAAGAGACAAAGAAGAATGAAGGGTGATACAGAAGGGAAGAAAGAGTGAAATGTTTGTGAGTGCAGAAGAACTTGATGTAATTTAGAACCAGTGTTTCATACTTCTTCCAGAATGAGTGGAAATTTTCCAGGAGCAATCTAATCTCCTAATTAACTGTGCCAGTTTCATTTCCTAAAAGGAGAGAAAGACAGGAATAACTGTCTTTTTCATGACTAACAATAAAATCCAAACCAAAATTGCTTTCATTTTAAGAAAGTTACATAGAAAATGTACTTTATTGCAAATATCACCTAATTTACAAATGTGTGAGCATTTAACAGCAAGGAAATCAATATTTAAAGAGATTGTAAATCATATATTACCCACATAGTAAAGCCGCATAGTATTCTTATCAGTTATTAAAAAAATTTCCATTTCAGTCTTCAGTTTGACCAGGAGCTAAACTTTTCTATCTTTTTTTGGTAATTAATTATTTTTTTAAAATTCCTTATCTTTTCTCTCTCCTGTGCCTTTCTTTCTTACTCTTGTAATATATCATGTTATAATGAAACCAAAAGTCCATCTAAAAATTATCTGTAGACAAGCAACTAAGAATCTGCCTAAATCTAAGATGATGCTTTGTGGCCATAGCTGTTCTAATCTCACTTGCTAGTTACCATCATTCTCCGGGCACTACATTTCACACAATGAACGCATAGGTGAGCAGAACTGGACATGTATGTCCAGGAGACTTATGGACAATACAACATTCCCAGAACTTTCTGGGAGAAATGAGCTGTCTGAATTAATGAGCAGCAAAACACACCCAGATCCCTCTTCTCCCTCCGCAGTTACTTCCTGCAGGGCTAGTTTACACATACACATCACTTTGCTGAAGACTCACCAGTGTTGTAACTTCTGATTCAGAGTTACCCGTAATCATTACGGCTGGACTCTGCACCTTGAACATGGACTATCAGTTATGGAGCACTAGGTTGTTCTCTATCAGGAAGATATGATACCTTAGTAAGGATTTCTTAGCAATGCTGTATTACGCACCATTATGGTCAATACTATCCATGAAAACATTCAGCTACAATGGCCCTTGTTTCTTATAGTAAACAGAGGTGAGCACAGAGAATAACATCCCATGAGTAGTATGTACAGAATAGAAGTCTTGGGGACAATAAAGGGGAAAAATGATGAGCTGGACGAAAAGAGAAGAGAAAAATCTTCCCAGTAGCAGAAAGACAAGAGGGGCAGGAAAGGCAGATTGATTGCAGATATGGGGAAAAAAAGAAAATTGAAGAAAAGAGTATCAGGATATGAAGAAGAAAATTTGGGAAAGGAAAGCGCTTTCATCAATAGATTACTCTGTTCTTTGCATCAAATCAAAGAACACAAAGAGATCCTGACAGAAACTGTCAGTACACCTCCGCTCTTTAGCAGGCAGAGCGCAGAGGCATCTGCAGAGGTGTGCATTTCCTCAATGCATTTTAACAGAAGCACCAGAATTTACCTTAGTAAATTGACACAGTAAAATGAGGTATGCAATCAGCATCACCCCCTTGGAAAGAAACACTTGGCACTCACAGTATCTGTCTTTGTAGCTGGGCCATTCTTACTGCTGTCTATGTTTCTGCCCTCCATTTCCTTTCAGACTTAAAATCTGACAGGATGTATCAAACATTGCTAAATATTTTTCTAGTTTTGTTTAAAACTAACAAACAATGAATGGGAACTTCCATTTTTGCAGTCTTGGCATTGGCTTAATTACTACCACAGCAGGGTAGAGCACATACATAGTGGTTTCCCTACTCTTCTGATCGGTAAACCCTTTAAATTCTTCACTATTCAGGGGCAAGTAAGCTGGTGAATGGTATCTTATGAGAAAAGGATGTGCCATTGGTCTGGCCTTGAACTCCTGAAGAGAGAATTATGACTGAATTATAACAGAATTAATTATTATTCAATCACCTTGAAACAGAGGCTCTATGTCCTAATGTACCCTTTCCCAGCTTGTTCCTTGTCTGGAACACAGCGTATAAAAACCTGCCATACTTCCTTTCCCATTAATAAACTCACCACTTCTAGGTCACATCTTCTGTTAGACACTGGCTATAGTAAACAAGCTCTTTTTCAATTCAAGGACCAACAAATTACACTGAGCAAGTTTCATGCAAAGAAATGCAGACATATAATCCAAAGGAGTTGTACTGGGAGGAGTGGAGAGTCCCAAGTTAAAAGGGATGCTCTTAAACTATTACTTCTACACATTCTTCCATGGAAAAGGTGCTCAGGTTTTCTTACAGATTAAAGGTATGACCTCTGCTTCCTCTCACAAGAAGAAGAGGATAAAAAAGACTAAATATAATCCTACCATCATCAAGAAGTTATTTACTTCATGAACATACCATGACAATAAGAGCTTCATGGAGCACCTGAACAAAGATAAGGGAACAAGGACTCAGAATACAATTGCATGTCTAAAGAAGCTGAATACTAGCTCTCCTAACAAAGGGTATACAGTAGTATCTGAGAAGGATTGGGGCACAAATGGAACCAGTCCAATCAGAGCTCATGAAATAAGGGTAGGCCATGATGGAACATGTGAGATGAAATTTTTTTCTTCAGGTAAGGACATTTAGCTACTATTCTTTAGTTATGTTTTTGAAATTGGGTTGGATTCTCACTTGCCACTGGTCACTCTTTTTAGCAAGAATATTATCCTAGCTGTACACTACCAACAACATACTGATGTAAGAAAAGAAGAGTAGTATTTGATGGTTTCTATGATACTATAACAGGAAAGGAAAATCCTATAGATACTTGCAATACAGCTGAGTCAGTTTTACACAATAGGATAGCTACAATAATTCTGACTCAGGGGACAATTTAGAAACAAGTTAGCCGGAATGTTAACTCCAGTGAACTTGGGGGAAAAAATGCCTCATCTTCCTCCACATGGATCAATTCATTCAGATAAGTAATGTCAGAAAAAAAACCCCTTTCCTCCATTATACCAAAGGAGCCTATGATAATTTCCATAGCTAAAATTCAGAGCCAAACACTAGAAGTGTCAATTTTATACTTACTTTTTTTCCATGTATTTGAGATTCTATGATTGAAACGTTACAATTCAATGAGAAGCTGGAGAGGAAAAATGTGCAGTTGTTCTTGAAAGAACTCAGGGTCCACTGTTATAGGATGCTGTGTCAGGCACTGAAGACAGCTGAAAAAGATTCCTTTCCATCTTTTCTCTCCATGCCTTAGCAATTTATTCTAGCTATGCACTGTGTGTTACCAGCCAAGTTAGTATGGCCATCTGCACTGTCAACTAGAACTCTGAAATTAAAAAATAAAACAAATAAAAAGTTATATGAAGAAAAAAAAATTATGACAGTTTAGATTAAAGCCCAAAGAGATGCATTTGCACAAATGGGAAGATGGCAAATAAGTATGCTGGCACAGGCATCAGTAGAGGAAGAAGGAGTCTCTTCAGATAGTGTAACAAATGCTATCATCTTTTCTAATTATGGCTGCCAGTTTGGCCATAACTATAATGAGGGGAGAGCCACTCTTTCAAAGAATGACAGCAAACACAATCAAAGATAGAAAGGTAAGAGTGATATTCTGTCCACAGGGTGAAAAACAGACAGTGCAGCCTTATCCATAAAACCAAAATGAAATCCATATAGTACACGAATAAGGCAGTAATCAGTCCAATTATGAGTGATCAGGGAAAGTCCATATACACACCTATTCTTAGATCCAGACACAAATTCTACTGCTTTACTACCAACAGGCAAGAAATAAAGGATCATTCCCTTTAATTCCTTACATGAATCACCGAGCTTCTGACATTAAATTGCTCAGGGAAAAGCTGAGGCTTGGGCTGAAGCATACCCTGACAGAGGCCAAATCCCCATCCCAATTTCCTTCTGTTCATTTCTTTGTCCTGCCCTAGCTTCTTTTACCTAGTTGAGTACTTTTACCTGTCCTGTCTCTTACCTGCTCTACATTCAGGACAGAAGGCTTTCCTCCTCTGCATTCCCAGAAAGATCATTAAAGTCTGCTGTCACTTACCGGGTTCACTCCCATAGTGACCAACAAGAAGTGGAAAGAGTAATAAGAAGCCTAGCTTTGCTGTGACTGCACACAGGGTTAGGTGTACAGACTCTACAGTCTACACACTGAGAACAGTGAGAGGCACGCCCAGCGAGGGGGGTGATCAATCTCAAAGTATTGGCTGCTGAATGTAAAAAAAGTGTCTAATATACAGGTGAAAACTCCCACTCAAAATTTGGATGTACATAGGTGGCATTTCATGAGAACAGTGAGGTACTCAAAATAGGTACCCTGCTTCAAAGCATAGACAGGTATTTGCTGAGGAAACCTGCTAATATAACTGATCATATGTAAAACCAGTGTTTAATTAAAAACCAAATAAAAACTCCCAAAACTTAATTCTTTTCAAAAACATTTGATGTTAAAATACATAAAATCAGAGCCAAGCCTGAAGCACAGAAAACCGCAGATCAAAGAATCATGTACCAGCAAACTGGGTCGTATCGTGGCTGGTGTCAAGTGACCTAGCTGCACTGTTTATAAAAAACAGTAAAAACAGTTATGCTTGAAACTAAGGAAATCTAAATACTCTAAATAGTTTTGGATTCCAAAACTATCCATCTTTCTAAGGCAACCTCTAAAAAACTCCCTGACACAACCTCCACTCTTTGAAGGTTTCCCTTCTTTCATCTATTATGGCCCAGACTCTCCCTCTCCAAAAGCTGATGAACATATATTCCCAGTTTATTCTTAAAATAGTCTGTGTTCTGGAATGTCTTCAGGGGCCAGCACATCTGCTTGCAGGACTTCTTCCTGGAAGACACTGAGCTGCCACTTTCTTTGAATTTATATGTCCTATGTGGTTTCCTCCTTAATTATGACCCTGGGGTGCCTAACACATCTCTGGAGCACTGATCTGCGAAACAGAGGAGTGCTAGAAAGCTGACATGAAGCACAGCACAGTAAAAAGACTGCCAGAACTAGTGAGCCACAGAGATTTTCAGGCTGGGAAAGAACTAGAAGGAAAGAATAATTTCATGACTAGGGAGGAAAAACAGCAAAACAAGACGCAATCAGATCAAATAGGAGGAAAGTGAGAACAGCCACTGAGGTCAGATTCTGGATCACTATCATTTGGGATTAACAATAGCGGATGGATTCAGGGATTAGTATCAATAAGGACCTGTGGAAATGTGCATTTTGAGCAGTCAGACAGATACTGACTTTTGTCATAGGAGAGGGGCAAGGAGGGGGTAGGATGGTGTGTGTGTCTGGAAACAAGAGGGACCAGTGTGACAATAGTGATGAAATGGAGCAAATTAGTGCCCTTCCCAAGAGGAGATAAAAACTTTCCCTATGGTGTGACAAGCTGTCTGGTCTCCCACAGAGCTCAGAAGCAAGCCCAGCTACCAGCTACATGCAGTCCACATACAGAAGGTATGCTAAATAAAACTCCCACACTGCTGCCAGTCCCCTCAGTGGTCTCTCCACCTACCTCGTACCCCCAGTACACTTACTGCCTACTTGTGTCATGAAAGAACAGAATATGGCACGGCAGGAGTTTTCCCCTCTTTTTTTTTTTTCTTGAGGGGGTGTGGGGAGTGAAGTCCCCCTAAGGATTTTCCTACGGGGAGATATTCAGCAAAACTTTGCAGTTTGGAGTTCACATTGAAACATATTCAAATGCTTCACAACACAACCAATGTCCAAATGCTCTGACACTAGCTATAATTGCCATCTAGCTCAGTGGCCTCAGCAAAGAGGACTATAATCACAGAAAAAATGCCTCTAGGGACTACATCCCTCCTTTTCCAGAGGCTATTTTTATGTATAGCACAATTTTCACAACATTTTTGTTAGGCTATGCAATATGATGCAGCTTGAGGAAAAGAAACTTGGGGACAATGACGTGTTTATCAAATCAACTGATTCCTAGTGGCTTTGGTGCCTGTGTCTAAAACACCATCAAGTGAGACACGTTGGAAGTAGGTACATGACAGTATGGCATTATTTTATGTTTGTAGTGTGCACCTTTTGTGCTAGAAACCCTCTCCATCATGTATAACAAAAAATACGGCCGTCAAAACTGCAGTAGAATTAACTGAAAAAAGACCAGAAGAGAGATTTTTAATCACTCTCTTCAGAAAAACAAATTGGGGTTGCACGAGGTTCAGGTTTTGTGACCCATTGGTTGCTACTTACTTCTGTAAGGTGGATATTCGTGATTAAGCATACTTTAAGCCCTCCACACATAGGACAAGAGCTGACTTGTGTAATCATCACTGAACCTTATCATTCCTTATCAATGAATAAAGAGGGGTAATTGCCGCAGGGTATTTAATGTCATATTCAATGAATGTGTATTTATGAATACGAACAACAAGGTCTAACTGCCTGGTCCTAACAGCTACAATCCACCCAAGGGCCTGCTGAATCCAGAAGAGTGCTGACTGCAGTTTCAAGGGGAGAACAATTTGCTCAACAGTAAGCCATCATCTGTAAAATCCTAGGCAAGGTAAGCTATGAGGTCTTAAATCTACAAACAGAACTAAACAGCACATTGGAATACACTGAGGAAATGATTGTGAAACTTCAGAAAAAAATACAAACAGAAAAGAGGTAATCACTGGCAAATAAATTCTCAGAGATGTCAAACAAACAGGGAAGTAAAGAATGTATTTCCCACTTTTCTATCCCTTAAAAACAATCAAAAGATCTGGGAAGATGTTAATTACCAGCATAATACCCATGCATAAGGGAAAAATTAATGAACCTAAAGCAGAGAATCACCTGAAGTGGAAAACATGGCTTTGGTTTTCTGTGTTTTACTATTTCTACTTTACTAGTGAAAACAGCTGTTTTAAAGGTCAGGACATAGGTTTTGGTGAAAGAAAAAAGGAACTCCATGTTATTCTATGACTTTCTGTGAAGTATTTAATTTCTCATAGTTCAGCAAAAAACAGAGTGACAGCTGCCGGAATTTTGCCTGCAAAGTCAGTCAACTTTACCTACACCTTCTTCTCAGAAAAAAAATTAATGGATTTACATTAGTGCATTGCAATAGTAGTTCTCATGTCCAAATCCTTTCAAAATCTGCAGATCACCACAGTAAGTCTGTTGGACCGAACTTTATAGACGACTAATTTAACTTTCAAACAAAAGGAAGCAGATCTACAGGTAGTCCAAAGCTATTATGGGGGCTCAAATGCTTAGACTGTTATACAAGAAGCTTGGGCTGGAGTAGACCTGAGTTTCCTCCCACCCCAGCCAGGCACCTGGCAGCGCCTGACACAGCTGCCGATAACCAGCCGCATTTTCTCTAGACCCAGAGGTGCTCCGCTTATGGAAGCAAGTAGCAGAGCTGTGGCCATGCTGCATGAAGACATGGATGAGGGAGCACCGCGAACTTTGTCCTCCCTCTCTGGATCTGGACCACCCCTCCTCTGCCAAGGCGGCAGCCACCCACTTTTCTTTCTGAAAGTGGCGACCACGGACAGAGGGGCAGCATTAAATGACGACGAGCAATGTACGGAAAATGTGGCCAGCAAACGGGCCCACGGTGGCTGCCGGAGAGGCAGCTGTGGGGCTGTTCCTGTCCTGCCTGGTAGCCTAGCAGTCTCTCCCGGGCCCGGCAGGCCAGGACAGACCCGGCCTACCGGAGCAGCTGGGGCTCTCCCGCGCCCCCTCCTCGCCCTGAGCGCCCCGCGGGCGCAGGGC
>WEIT01004797.1:21448-32122 GCA_013389985.1 Dryoscopus gambensis
CAAAATTTCTCTACAATCACAGATTTCTGTCACAGCCTCTGCATCACAGCTAGCTGTTGACAGCATAGCAGCATAAACATACAGCTCTCTTCAACAAAAAAATGTCAAGCTATCAGGATACAACCAGCATTTTACGTTTAATTTAATAATTAGAATAGAAACAGTNTAGCACTGTCTTCCAACTCTTTACTCACACCATTGCCATTCACTTACTCCTTTTAATCCTTTTCCTGCATTCACTGAGTTGGATCTCTACTTAGCATCCTTCAGTTACAGCTGCATTACACTGGATTCAGTTTAGACTTGCCTCTAATTCAATAACATCATACAGTTAAGGAACAGTAGAATGCACCTGTAACAGCAGTCAGACCACAAAAATTTGCTCAGAAGTAACATGTTGTTTTGTTTACAGTAATTACAGATTTATTTGCCTTTCACTCCCAGTATGGGGGAGATGACAACTTAGACGACCAAATTCATTTTTAAATCGCAGTGGTGCAAACAGCTGAAGAGAGTCTGATGTCACCATTCAAAAAACACATCATGCAACATGTCTAGAATCATGTTAAGGAACTAAAACAGTAATAAGTAGGTCTGGATTTTTTTTCTCTAATTAGATAACATTGTTGCAGTGCTTATTTTTGGGTTAGATTTTGAAGGAAAGGGCCATAAATTTTTGCACTTCAGAAGGGAAAAATTCTCTATAAAATAATTTAGAAATGCACAAAATATTATATCCCAATTCAGAAGCAGCATTGGGAATATAAGAACATGCACACATACACACAGGACAGCACTCTGCTCAACTTCCAGGTTCAAGCATCAGTAAGTTGTGTTAAGAGAAACAATGAGCCTGAAGAGCCTAGCAAGTTACATTTAACACTCCTTTTATTGCAGTAGAAATTTTAGTTTTTATAAAATCCTCAAATTACAGGATATACATATAATCAATCTCATTGCAAGTCTGTAGCAGCTGTAGAGCATTAACTGCATGCAGTTGCTTCTGCAGTGTGCAAGTATTCTATAAATAGCTAATCATGTTCAGAGAGCAAGACAGGTAGTCAAAGAATATCATATTCAATTACCAACTTTTCCAAGAGGTTGAGCAAAAAAATGAAATAAGTTTATAAATACATGGCTCTGATCTAAAAACAAATACAACTGGAAAGTCTGAATGATACCCACATCACAAACAAGATAACTCAATAGTTACAAGAAAATACTTTGCTTCAAGATTGTTTTTGAAAGAGTTTCATATAAGGTTTCTCTGACCATGGAAGAATAGTTAAATTCAGTGCTACAGAAGTTTACAAAAGGCCAATGAAAGCCCTTTAACTTTATGCAGTTGAAATAGTAATGTTAACTACAGAAAATTCGGCAAATATTTTGCCTTGAATTTCTGGAAAGAAGTTGTGTTCAGACAGATAGTATTATTTTTCCACAACCTACCTTTCAGTTGCTGGGTGAATGCATCATCAATGTAATTAATTTATGCACTTAATTTAATATTCAGTTCTGTAGTCATGCCACTGGCTTCAGATCAGTCATCAGATGGATTTATGCCCAGAAATCCTACACCCATTTGTTTCAGAAGGTGCCTAAACAGGTGCAATTCTTTATGCAAATTTCCCATCACAATGAGGGTCTCAGAAACTGGAATAACAATTTATATAGAGCTAACTACAGATTAATTTTCTAAAAAGCTAACATGCTTGAATTACTGCAGTCTCACATTTGTGTGGACACAAGAACCAATCTGCAATGACTGCAAAAGTTACTTCATTTACGTTGGTTAGTTCATTCAAGACATGGTTAAAAGTTTTAAGCACTGCATCTTTATCTGAATATCCTACAGGTCAGCAGCTTGGATTAGTAAAACAACTTGTTATGACAAGAAAACTGCACAGAGTTTTCTGTGATCAGTCTTGGTATTTCTTCCAACAGTGTAATGTAAGATTATGTCACAAGGTAGAAGCATGGGAGAGTTCTTTTCAAGTATTATTAACAAAAATAGCCTCTCCTTCAGAAAAAGGTGTTATGTCTGTCAACTTGATAGATTTTATTCCCTTGTGTTAACTTCAAAATGGGCCGTATTCATACACTGACTATAGTAAATTGGACAAAATAGTTCTACAGATACATTTAGTAAGCAGAAGAATACTGTCCAAAGTGTACTGCATAGGTATGTGTATCAACTGCTATCCACTGGAGACATCCTAAAGTAGCTAAAGTTAGTTCCAACTAACATAAACCTAGTGAGCACAGATCTCTTATAATAAGTTTCAATCAATCTCAAACAAGCCTTGATTTAAAAAACAAAACAAAACAACAAACTTGTATGATTTAGGCATGATTTAGGGCATGTTTTAGGTAGGATGCAGCTACTTTTTTTATCAATTAACAATACAGGACAGTAATTTTAAGTTTCTATTGTTTGTTTTTGATATGCTAAATTTTATATTATCTCCAAGAAAAGCATATATGTATTCTTATACAGCCTGGAGTGAGACCAGTGTAAAACCAGGAATTTCCAATCATCAGCAGAAGTGCCAGCTGCTCATAATGTTCACAAAACACAAGTGCCTGAATTTGGCTATGCAACAGTTGGTGCCAATCTGCTTATAAAGGAAATGCCACTGAGGCATAGTCTTCTTATAAAAACAGGGCACGAGGGCTTCATTATTAAGTGTTCAACAACAATCCTGAGCTCGGTGAAGAGAGTCCTGAAAAATCAGATTTAAAGACAGTTTTAAAATCCTACAACACTTATCAGAAGTATTATCCACATATATCTTTTTAATTCACTTCTTTTCTCAGCATCACACACACACATTTTAAGTTAAATTCTTTAGATCAATTCAGTGCTGCAGTATCTTCCAAGAGCATCAGAATTATTGATTTTTAAACATTAACATTTTAACTAACTCTATACCCATCCTCAACTGGAAGCTACTGAACTAGAGACAGCAGAGAAACTCCACGTTCAAGCAAAAAAAAAAAAAAGGCAAAAGGAAAAAAAAGACTATAAAAGCACTATAAAAAAAGAAAAAAAAGAATAATGCTTTATCACAAATAGTGTAAGGAGTTGGGAGGCAATTGTGTGTTTGTGCTACTTCTTGCTTCCAATATGCAAGAATCCTGCACTGGAGAAGCACCCATTAGAAGACAGACATGAGAAATAAAACCCACATCACCAATTTCCCTTAAAAGTACAAAAATGCCAGCAGAACATTTTGGATAAACTAGGTCTACTGAAAGTCAATTTTAGTATTGCACGGTTTAAATTATTTTTAGATACCAAAGTAGTAAAGCAACTTCATAGGTGTTACTTAATAATAAATATATGTAGTAGGATGGAACAATTGATTTCTTGCAAAAATAGGGAATAGAAGACAATTAAGCTTATGATTCTCAGACCTGTCTTTGCGTATCATGGCAGCCAAAGCCACTTTCTTGGCACTTTAGCAAGCCATTTTCTGATCAAGTAGACTGGAAAGTACATTTACAAAATCTTATGCTATGCAATGGTCGTAAGAAAACTTCTGAGAAAGCACCACTCACCTGATAAAATGCTCATAGAAATATTTATGATTTCAAAGTCTAAAGCAATAATATTGGCTTGACCAACTTTCATAATCAATAAGGTTCTATTTCAAATATAATTAGCCCTATCTATGAATTTAACTAAAGAAGGTAATGAACATGTTCAAGATCATCCACGGGATTTTTTTTCTCTCAATATTACACAAGTTTTTAAGTGCCTATTCATGGATGGGCTTAGCCCCAGATGTACCTAGAATCTAAAAATAAGGATATTTTTCTGAAAAGAAAGACTTCCTTCTTGCAAAGTGTAGTTTTAATTACGCAAGCATGTTCTGAAAGCTCCCATTTAAGATTAATGGTACATTTCTGATCATTTACACAAAAAAAAAAAATCTAACCTTTATCCAGCCAGGGTTTTATTTAACATCCAGGTACTTCACATTCTATAACTGCCATTTGCAGATGTAGTATAATGAGTTCTGCATTCATTTTAGAATGAAAAGTTTCTGAATGCCTAAGCACTATGCAGTTAAACACTAACTTCCAAAATCAATTTAGTACTTACCGACAGTACGGATTTCGCCGAGAAGAGTAGCGTAATGTAAGAAACCTATAGTAAATGAATGGCTGGAGCAGACTCCCTTGTCCACTGAAAGAGAATAGTTCAGTAGAGCTTACTAGTGACAAAAAAACCCAAAACGAATCACCAATAGCAGGATTTTTTCTAAGAAAAGCAAGCAAACTATTTGGGCTCAAAAAAAAGCTAGATTTAGGTCACACTGGTTCAGAAAGTCTAGAAATGACCAGAAAAAGTACATAACCATACACTTACAAATACAGAAACTTCCATTATAGAATAAAACTGCTCAATGAAGCAGTTAAAGAAGTTCTGTTCTTCCATTGATTTTATATTTATGAAGTGTTTTTATATGCCTCATTTCTGGCGGTGTGCAAAGAATCACAGGAATGGTGGTGGACACATGTTCCGCAGCAAGAAAACTCGTGTTTGTCAAGCACAGAAACTGGCTGACATAAGTAGTCCAGTTACAGTGACCCTTTTCAATCTAATTGCAGCACTTTGAATATCTGGACCATATTTCTAGCATCTTTTGCAAAACTTCTCAGAACACACTGCAGACAATTACAGATATATAATGAGACTTTAATGCCAAGCTAATACCCAGTTATTTCAGTTACAGTGAAATTAGGTTTTCTTATTTCACAAAACTGCTGTTTCACATAGCTGTGCTGAGAAATAGTGAAAACATAGCACACAAACCATACACAGCAAAGCACAGAAATGCCCTAAGTTTCAATGACTGAAGCCACTCAAAATAATATGTTATTTAAAAATCCTGTTTGAATTTAAACATGATGGTTCCAGTAAGTAGAACTCCTTCAAGTATTAGCAGCATCTTTACTCAGAAGAAAAATATAGAGTGGAAGTGAGCTACAGGAGGGACGAAAGAGAAGATCTTGAAACCTGTACAGTATTGATGAACAATTTAATATGCTACACCATTTAAAGAACAAAATCTCATAATAGCTGCATTTAACAACTAAACTATTTTAAAATTTGGCGTATGATCTACAAGCTTCAGTATCTACTAGATGACATATCAAGTAGCAACATTTCACATGGTACGTTCTCCTCAGAGAGGCTAAACAAACAAAAAAAAAAGCTACACCAAGTTCAAAGCACTTGCAAGTTTCAGATACTAGATAGAGTGCACCTGTTAGCTGGTAAGTGGTCTTAGATGAAATGCAATCCTTGAGGGCTGAAGCATTGAAATGTTCAGCTGATGTATCAAAAGATAAAAGACAAATTATGCATCCTATCTGTTGTATCCCATGAGGATGCTGAGAATGGGCTACCAAAACCCACAACAAAGAGGGTTCATTGGTGGGATGGCCCCCAGCCAGGAACATCCCCCCAAGATAGGGGGAACTCCCAGGAGACCTTGCCTTGAGTATTGTAATCTATGGATCTTCTGTGTTTGAGATTGGTTCACTGTTCTCCACCCCTTTATTCCATGTTTGTATCACCTCTAGAAATTTCTTTTTGATTATACCCCTCATTAGCTCTTGCCCCTTAGTCCCCCCTTTTCTGAACCCCCACTGGCCTCCTTACCTTTACTCTGTCCCTGGCCCTCAACCTCCTGGCTCTGGTGCTCTGCCCACCCCTTCTTCCCCATGTATAACCCTGTACCTTGCCCTCCATCTTGGCTCCCTTCATCCCCGGACCCTCCTCAATAAACCTCGCTGCTGGAACCCACACGAAGAGCCCTTCCTGCCTCCTTTGTCGCCTGTGGTCGCTTATTCTTCGCGCGCGTGTGCCTCGCTCCGTCCGGAGTGTGTGTGGCTGCACCTTCGTCTGGCCCTCCGTGCCGAAGCAGCTTCTCCCCCCGGCTGGGGACCCTTCTGAAAGGCTGCGGCACTCACCACCGCCCCCTGCCATGGCACCTAGCCACTTCCAGGAAGATAAAGCCTCCCTTCTGCTGCTTATGAGACCAAGATAAATGCTTTCAGTATGCTATAACTGGTAGAGAACAAAGGCTGTATTTCCCCTCCAAATACCAAAAGGCAATGACCCAAACTTCAGTGACTGGCAGGTCATTATGCCTATACACCTTCAGTAGGATTCCAACATGTTCAAGATCCCTAAAATGAATTCAACAGGCTGCGCAGCAGGCAAAACCAAATGGAATAAAAAAAAAAAAACAGAAGGGTGAGAAGCAGCATAGGAGAGAATGCAACCTACTCCTGCTAGCATACTTTTTGCATAATGAAACTTTATGCCATTTAAATTTCAGGAATCTAATTGTCAAAAATAACAGTTCACTTTCAATGAAGCTGAAGATCTTAATATTCTATTAAACTACCCAAAATTAAAGTAACTGAATAATGTACTGATAGAAATGTAGGTGAATTCACGTTTTAAGCCTGAAAAACTTCCATGTGACTCATCACATACACTATGAAAGGGAAGGTTTTTCTGGTGCTCAGTTGCATCACAGTGAATGCTTTTTGATGTCAGGATACACCAGCTTAAGAAGCCTAGGAATCAATTAAATTTTACTTGAAATTCAAGCCTTGGTCAGCCAGATCCATACAAATGGAGTACTATGATCCACAGACAACTCATTCACAAAAAGTAGTCTTGTGTAGCAAGTTTCTAATTATTTAAATATTTATCATAACTCTTACCTGAAGAGCATAAAAACTGTAGCTGGCATCAGGAAAATTTCATTGCAAGCAATGAATTTTAGAATATTCTGTTGATTAGCATTCAGTTTCTCTAAGAGATTTCTCAAAAAGGGCAAGCTATTTGAACTTCGTGCCTTTAAAGGAGAAAAAATGATTTACAGAAAACATACAAGTTACACCTATCTTCATTAGCACAGAGAAAACAAAATACAAACAACTGTCATTTACCACCCATTTCAACATTTTAAGACTTGATCAGTATTGAGATTAGTACCCTGAAGAAAACTACTGCAGGCTTGGAACTCCACAATTTACAGAGTTCAATTAAAAGCATCAGGTGTTGCAATTCCCTCATCCACCCATTTTAGGTTCAACTGCACAGAGATGGCTACAAGCCTTGTTCAGTGCACCAGGAGGAAGTGCCCACGGTAGCAAGACAGACCAGTTAGGAAAGCCAAAGCCTGCAGTTAAATTAAGATGCACAAGGCAGTGCATTGAGCAGCAAGTCCAACTGGCAAGTATTTTGCTTGCTAGTCTCACCCTGTAGATTGCTACTTTACTACTGAAACAGAACAATAAGATTCACAGGCTATGGTTTAGCTTGAAAAAGACATGTCTAAAGTTTCAACTTAACTGTTCCAGAGCTTTTGTTTCCTTCAAAGAAAAGCATTTGAAGAAAAATAATTAGTGTCAACTCCCAACATACCATCCCACAGAAGGGGAAAAAAACCCAAACCAAACCACAAAACCCAACCAACCCAAAAAACTGTTCTCAAATTCTCTGTGCTCTGTACTACAGTTTCCCTCTAATTCGTCTAGTGCAGCCAAAGAAAACCAAACCAGAGCTGCAACTTAAACCCGTTTATAAACCCCAAGAATACCAACTGTATTAATCGTAACATATACATATCATACTTACATCAAGAACCTTCTTTGTATATGTGGCAGCATGAAGCAGAGAGAACAGCAGAACTGGAAAAATACTCACTGAAGCAAGCCATAAGGAAAATTACAGGCTGTACAAGCGCTTCATTTCTCCATGATGTTATACTACACAAGTCATAGCTCGATGGCTCTTTGCAAGAGTTTGGCTGGAATGATCTATAAGTCTAAGATCTATACTTATAGCTCTTCCTTTTGCTTTTTACACCTCTTTGCTATGCATTTTAATTAACTTCAAAATAAGGTGTCTGCAAGTATGCAAAAGTATAACACACACCATTACACACCAGTGTGTTTCTACTGAAAAAAGAAAGGCATTCTTTCTGCACAGAAGGCACACATGAGCTTACTACTCAAAAAATACATGTAGCCATATTTTTTGTTAAAAGATGCTACAAAATTAATTTCTTTACCAAAGAACACGCAGTTGCCAGCCATTCAGATTTTACAGAGCAAGAATGTAGACATTTCTCTGCCAGAAAGATATTAGGAGTAGGACATTAAGCGTACATAGCGTGGCATAAAGAAATGTCAGCCCTGACATTTGACACCTTTGACAATCCACAGGAGGAAATTTTCTGCAGATTTTATTGGTTTAATAACTTATCTGAGAAAGCTATTACTGAATAATTCTCTCTCTACATGATGAATGTCTACTACAGTGAGAATCCTGTATATACCCTGTACTGGCAATAAATGAAAATTACCAACTTCTCCAAATATCATTGTGGGAGGTCATAAAATCCACCAAACCTAAGTCTCAAAAAAAGAAAATCTAAGTAGCCAGAGAATACAGTGCACTAATTATAGAGCTGATTAAACTGAATATGGATCAATCAGCATAAGCCTCTCATATTTTATGTAGAGTTTGTTGTATGAATAGCAAACATTTCAAACTAGTTTTTCAAATCATGGCAAAGGTGATGAAAAGAATCAGGTTTCTAATACATTTAATAACACTAGCAGGATGACACAAGTAAAGGATACTTGTAACAGGGTAGGAATTCACAAAGATAAGGGAGTACAACAGGTAATGGCAGCTGTCCTCCAGCAAAGCCTGCGCCAGAAACGCCCTGCTAAGCTGGAAGTGCGGTAGCCTTTGGTGTAGCCGGAGGGCACTGGTAAGAGCATTTGCCAGCAAGGCACGCTGATAAAAGCTTGCTGCTTCATGCAACCTGCAAATTATCAGAGGAGATGTTACCACGTGAACCAAGCTCAGAAGTCTTCTACCCTCGAGAATTGCATCACAACTGAACAATACCTGAAGTATTTATTTCTATTATTGTAAATAAGCATTATTACCAAAAAATAACTCAAAAACTGGTTAACACTGACTTTACTGCAGGTGCCTAAAGTAAAACAACTCAATATATTACTCCATTTACACACAAAAACATGCATTTACCACTACTTTACATTTGCTCAATAAATTTTCCAAATATCTACAAGTGCTTTAAACCAATCCAAAATCTGTAAGCTGTTCTGACAAAAAGCATCCAAGTAAGCTGAATAACAGCAATTCACCCTTACATGAAAAAAAAGTTCTATGCAAAGGGAATCTAGTTTGTTTGTAAATTTTTAATGCTATTTTACAATATTACTGTACATACCCTAGAAGAGGGAGGACAAATAAAGCTGAGCAGTAGACTGTGAACAAGCGGGAAATCCACATTGCTGTATCCAACTTGTTAGCCATCAGAAATTGCTACATTGGAAAAGGAAAAAAAAGGAAAAATAAAAAAAGACCAGCCCCAACAGAAGTCGGTATCTTAATATTTGCATACAATGAACATTCTTCCCAGCTATATTAAATTGCAAGTCTTTCTCCCACCTCAAATATAAGCAAATTATAGCTTGAAGCAGAAAGCTTTTATTTTGTTCTGTGATACTTGACTCACATGATGCTACTAGCCAGATCAAAAACAGCTCGGCTTCCTCAGAACCAAGAGGCTCCTTTGTACACTACAATCAAATACAGTGGTAACAACTTCTAGAAAAATAGTTTTTCTATCCAAACACACATCACTAAACAGTCAGCTTCACAAATGTTACCATGTAGGGTCTCTAGACCCGACTGACTTTTGTATCTGCTGCTTTAAGGTTTCTTTTAGAATACACTGAACACACGTGAGCCTAAATCTCCACAATTCTTAGCAAGGGGGGAAAAATACAGGGTCAGGTAAAAGTTAGCATAATGGCATTACAAGGAAAGTGGCATCGTTTTGGCCTACATATTCCTGGCCTCGAAAAAGCAGAAAACTTTTCATAGTAATCCTGCACCTCTCCTGTCGTTGAGCTCTCCCTAACCACAGCCCTCCTCAGTCCTGATACAGACTCAGTGCCAGAAAGGCTCTAATGAAACAGAGTGCTTTTGGCTATATGTGCCTCAGAGTCAAAACAACAGCCTCCTCCCACCTGAAAGAGTTTAATCTTTTTCCCAAATTTGGACCAGCTTTTGAAGATTCCTCTTTTCCTCTATATTCCTAGTGCATGTCCATGAAAATGACCAGAAACCTACAAGCATCTTCATAATATGATCTCCTATCTTAGTTGCACAATATAACTACAGAAATAGCATGAAGCTGTGTTAAGGCTAGGTTAGATTATCAGGAAAATGTTTTTCACCCAGAGGGTGGCTGGGCACTGGAACTGGCTCCCCAGGGCCAAGCACCAAGCCTGTCTGAGTTCAACCGTCTGGACAATGCTCTCAGGCACACGGTGTGACTTCTGGGGTGTCCTGTGCAGGGCCAGGAGTTGGACTCGATGACCCTTGTGGATCCCTTTCAACTGAGCATATTCTATGATTCTGTGAAATACAGATACTACCACACTGAATTACTTTCAGTTGAGCCATTTTGAAGAGCGGCGGCACACTAACAGCACGCTTTCAATCGGGAAGCGAGAGCTGCTTCCCCCTGCCCGCACCCGGGCGCGCAGTGCCTCGCTGCCATTCCAGCAGGACCCCCCCGCCCCCGGAGCAGC
>WEIT01004800.1:864-33704 GCA_013389985.1 Dryoscopus gambensis
ATAATGTTTTCAAAAGCTGTAACCTTAGTCCCACAGAGCACTTGTTTGTGGGTACCTTTTTAGTTTCAAATAATATAGACGTATGTAATAAAAGAAACACTTATCTACTATTTACTGTAGGTTTTTGAATAATCTTAGGCTTTAAAAAATACATTTTATTGAGTAGAGCACTGATTCTTGTGCTGAGATCTAACTTTCCTTTTGAGGGCATAACTTTGTGCCTAAGGAAACTGCTACCGATGAACTTACACAGTTCAGCATCTATTGCGTGCCTTTGACCAGATGCAAATACCAAGTCAAAATACTGGTCACACATTATTCACAGAAAATACCATCTTCCAAAAAGTCAAGTTCATATCTGAGTATCAGAACTAGTACAAAACTATTCTAAAACCTGAAGAATTTACTTCTGAACACTAAATACAAAATCTGGAACATCAGTTTCAGTTAATCCAAAGGACAGTAGCAACCAGAGATGTAACATTATTGCCAAAATCTTTGGTTCCATTAAATACTTTCAACTAAGGAAATCCCTACAGATGATGTTGGATTTCAACCCCTTTCACAGCACAGCTCAGAGCTGGCCAGTACTTCCTCTGTACAAGGGACAAACTTCATTGCACTCTGATACATAACACTAACTTACTGATTTTCAGATATACTACTAAGAGGGAAGGGATATTACCTGGCAAGGCAAAAACAGCACAACAAAAATATTTTCACCCACTGTCTCTCAACTATCAAACATTCAACATACTATAAAAAAGAGGATGGACAAAAAACGTTTACAAAACAATAGCCCCAACAGCCAAATGAAGAAGTTTAGGGACAATTTAGCTTTTCTGAGGTTTCTGAGCCATTGCATACAGGATGTCTTTTTGCCAGTTTCACTGATTTCATAAAAAAAGAGGGGAGCATTCACTGCTGTATTTTCAGCTTCTAATCTAGAGATATCCAGGTCTCTTAGACAGCCAGTGCAGAAAGACAAGTACTTCTGGATTTGATACACAGATGTTGACATCTTGACTGCTGTCTATGCTCCAAACTGCTTATCCTCTACAGTCTCATCTCAGGGATCTGGCGTTCAAAGCCAGACACCACACTTACCCTATCATTAGTGTTTTGAGATGCACTTGGATTTTTGTGCTGGCCACTATCCTGCTGTTCTAAAATGGTACTTGGTCCTGTGTCACCTTTCCAGATCCATGTGGATATCCTAGATGGATACCTTAGAGCATGTTAAACACACTAAACACCTACATTTTGGCATTCAAATTCCACCAGTAATGACCCTGTAGCAAAACATAACAAAATTTTAAAAACAAACAAATAAACATTTATACTATATATCAAATATTTTTACCTCACCAAAGGGAGTGTAGAACTGCACAACATTGACATCTTTATCTTGAGAAGCTGCTTTGAGGGAGCCTGCCACTGCCAGGACACTTCCATTGGGGTTCCACTGAATACACACTACATCGATACCAGTGTCAATCAAAACAGGATCTAGTTTTTAAGGAATAAACATTAAGAATATCAACACAAGTAGACATTTTAGGTCAAGAAGAGCTCAGTAACTCACACCCCACATTTTGTACCTACTGTAGTCATTCTCATCTCTCATTATCTGGCATCTCCCATTGTCATAACAGACAGCAAGGCAAGGACAGTTGGGTTCAATGTAGCCTTGGGTACCGTGGTACCAGTGTATCCCAGCAATACTGCATGCTCCAGTAGAGTTCACCAAACAACTCAGCTTCATTTTCACCTACACAAGAATGATTAATTAAAGTCATATACAACACATTATTTAAAGAATAATTTATATCTCTACTGACATTTGCAAAAGACAAGATGTCTAAGCAAAATTGTTTTCCTGTCCCAAGAAAAATTTTCAAGTTCTCAGAATTTTATGGGTTTGAAAAACTTCCTTATATAATCAAAGCCAGCTCAGACATATGAAAACATGTATTTTTAACTACAAAGGAGTACCCTAATGTTGGCATTTTCATTCTTTGAAAAGTAACTTAAAAACAAAGAAAGCCAACACTATAAAAAGCCCAGTGCGCACACACGTGCATAGACGTGCAAGAAACCCCCTGGAACGTTGCAAAATATAAAAATTATTTCAAACCATTCCTGGGCACAATATTGAAAAAAAAAAAAAAGAAACCTTTTGTCTGCTTTTTCTTGACTAAAGTCTGCTGAAAAACTTATAAAAACAAATGCAAAAAACTAATGTCCAAATTAGAACACCAATCAAGGTAAGTTAACTTTTGCAGTAATTAGCTCTGAATACCTGGTAACACAAGTAAGGGTTTTTCTGAAAGATAAGAGTATTCCTGGATTGATTCAAAGAGCAATGAGAGAGAAGGGGAGAGGGAAAGAGAGCACAACCATACACAAACCATGTTGATATGGTGGGGGAAATGACAGCAAGTTATTTAAAGAATTTCAGTAATTTGTAGCAGTTGGAAATACCATGACTCACACAGTGGGAAGAAAGATACAGTGGGAGGATAAAGAAAAGAAAATGGGAAGGATAGCAGATACTTCCTTAGGAAGTATGGAATGGAAAGGAGAAGAAAATTCACTATATTAAGCATTTAAAAGTTAATAACATGGTCCCAAATACACTGGTTTTAAAGTCAGTGTTTTACTTAGCATTTTGTTATAGTCATATTCCAATACTCCAAGTAAGTAGATAAATAAATAAATCTAGGTTGTAGGACTTCAACAGTATACTATACCTGTTTCCTTTTATTTTTCCACTCACTACCATGTTTCTCTAAAGAATAATAGGAGCAGTAGGAAAATAAACTATTGCTTTTTTCTAAAAACATGCTAACACTTTAAGAAGCAGAGGCTGTAAAAAGTCAATATCCTTTAAGCCAGCATTAGTTCCTCCAAATAATGAAAGGAGGAAAAAAACAACAGCTTAAAAATATTAAATCTGACCTATCATCACACACATCATTGAATGTAAATATTTTCAGATGTCCTAAAGAGTTTCATTTAATTTCACTAGTATGACCATTCCTACTTTTACATTTTCGGTAATTATTGCAAGGCAAAAAGGCATTAGTTGATGTGATATTCATTTAGCTACCAAAAAAGAAATTATTATAAAAAGCTGCAGAATTCTTGAATAAAAGCTCTGTGCAGAAGTTTGTCCAGTTCTCAGTAGTGAAGTCCACCAGCTAAACAAACATGAAATAAATTAAAAGGAAGTGAGCTTTTATGCCTGTTGAAGTTATAATCCTTAATTATACCACAGAGAACTTACAATAAAATTTCCCTGATTGTCATAAATGTGAATCTCTCCATTTGCCATTCCAAAGAGTAAAATTTTGCTGTCAGAGGACCAGGCCACGTGGCACAGGTGGGTACCTTTCAAGTCTTTTCCCCAAATGCGATTGCCTGGAACAAAACATTGACTGCACTTAATAAATACATCACAAAATTTAAAACAGGATGCAAGTTACCAGTGTAAAAACTAGAACAGCTAAAGTCAAAGCAACAATTAGTAACAATTAATTGTACTTAGCTAGAGAAACAGGGCCACTGTGTATATAACACTACAAACAAATTTGTGTAATAACACAACAATTAGTAGGGCTTAAAATGTTACCATCCACTGATCCAACAATCACAGCTCCATCTTCATATACAATACAAATCTTCTGCCCATCAGCATTCCAGCTCATACTTCGAACCACTGATTTATTTCTGTTGTTAATCATCTCTTCATACCAAGAACCTATTTGTCGTTAAAGAAAAACTGAGTTACACTTGTGGTTGGATAAACCTCTGGAGGACTCAAGGGACATGCTAATCACTGACTGCCCTTTCAGTAAAAGCCTGACAAGACCACAGTACAGTGTCCCCAGAAGACACAGCCACAGTTACTGTGAGACCCCGTGTTCACACGGGAGCTGCGCGTTTCCAAAGCGAACAGTGACGAACGAGGACTCAGAAAGGGGAGCCAAAGTCCCAGAGGGGCCCGACAGAAAGAGTTCTGTGCTTAAGTAATTTCAGAACTGACAATACCATAGGAAACATAAACAGAGGGAACAACTGGCTTTGCTACAAATAAGTAGTAAGAAATTTACTGATTATTTTCCAAAACTAAGAGATTATTTATATGACAGTAACCACCACAAATCAGCCAGGAAGACTGAGTTTTACTCTTTACTCCTGAAATGAGAAGCAAAGCTAAGATTTTATTTGTTTCCATTTTTCATTAAACTAAAATTTCCAAAAGAATAGGAAAGCCCTTTATTTTCTTTTCCTTTCCCACGCGTGTTGGAAAGTGGTGACCCTGACAGTGAGGTTTGCTGGCTTTCAAATGAAAGCCAGTGAACCACAGCAGTGTATGTGTGTGTGAAAGGGTCAAGAGCAATAAAAGGTAATTACAGTCATACACTGGTTAGTCATACTGGTTCACTATCTTAAACATTTCTAAAGATTGTTTTTATGAGAGTATTTAATTGATGCTTTAAGCAGGGTTGATAAGTTCTTGTAGTCTACCAATGTGTTTGTGCTCAATGCACAATATATTCTTCACATAGTATTTCAAGGGAATAAAGCAACAGATAAAATTAGAGCAGTTTATCAAGCACATGGCTAAGTACTGGTACTTCTTCTACAGTAGCTCTGCAGGACCAATGCCTTGTCACATGCGACTACACTATAAAAAATATAGACAAGTATTACAATAAAACTTGAAAATTGTTTTTAAACTATTTTGAGCTATACAATCTGCAAAATAAAAACTCCAGAAAAGAATTGTAAAACTTGCAGG
Source organism: Dryoscopus gambensis (assembly GCA_013389985.1). Lineage (NCBI taxonomy): Eukaryota > Metazoa > Chordata > Aves > Passeriformes > Malaconotidae > Dryoscopus > Dryoscopus gambensis. The sequence continues at coordinate 5,672 of WEIT01004800.1, forward strand.
TGAGGGGGGAAAAAAAAAATCTTTCTCACAACACAGAATATTATCCCTTCTCAAGTTTATTCTGCAGAATACCTCTGTACAGCATCCATACAATAATGAGGCCATTTTGATCGCTGGTAGTCAATTTTTGATACTGTTCATTCCATGTCACAACCTGCACAAAACCTAGGAAGTGAAAAAAAGCTTTTTATTGGCTTTGTTTAAGTAAGTTAATAAAAAACATCACATCCAACCTAATCAGCCTGGAGCTTTTCAGAAATTTGCATTGATGACTTTGATTTAATTGTAGGCTTCTTTCTGTGCCACTTATTTCCTCTTTCAAAATTCTGCTTAAGAGCTCCTTCTGCTTCTGTATTCACCCACTGGAGTAACATCCTCTCCAAATCCTGCTCAGACTATTGATTCCACACCCAAAACCCAAATCACAGTTTTGCAGTTTCTGACCACCTCTGACACTCCGGGACACTGACAAAACTTTTCTGTTGTAGGAAGTTTTGGGATTTTCTTCCTCTTGCTAGTCTGATCCTCACTATTGTTGCACTTTTAAAACAATCTCCCAGACAATTACCCAAAAGAGCATTCTACACACAAATCCTTCAGACCCTCAAGTTTCATACAGGATCCCATTCATAAATATTTGACTTTACTTGAAATACCTTTGAACTTTTATCAGTTCCAAACTGTACATCAACTTGCATCACACTTTTTCCTTTCCTCACTGCTGAGTACCTATTTTCTCTCTAACTTTTCCATTTTTAGTGTTTCAGTCATGAACTTTACCAACAGATGCAATCAAAGATGTTCTGAATGTCAGGGATTTTTAAGGTAATAGTAATCTATTTCAGAATTGAAGACATCCACTCAAAGTGTCCACTAAATCAATTCCTCACAATTCATTTGTTCCTATCCCATTTAATTAAGCCCTTAAAATAACCTGACTCTTGGCAGATTTCAAGTGCAAGTCCTCAGATAAAAGTCCACTTCTTCATATAATGCAAGGATTTTAGCATCCTCTTTGTATCCCGTTGTCCATAGGTGAGAACCATTCAATATTTCTCACGCAACAATTTAAGTCCTCCCGAATTCTGCTGCATTCAGTTTTTACCTTCACACCTGATCCTTCTCCAGCTTGCTTTCTAACCTCTCTAAACTTTGTCTGTACACTACACTGCAGTCTATGCATATGCACATTCCGTAATTTGTCTATGATAAAGGGGAAAAATTACAATATGTTTAACACAGAAGTCAGGTTTACTGAACTAATTTTTATATCTTCCGAAGAAAATGGAAATCACTGTAACATATAAGCAAATCTCACAGACACGAAAAAAAAAACAAACAGCCTTATCCAGCATAACATGGTAAAATATACAGCCAAGCTATTACATACCCATGCTGAATATTGATAACCTTTATTTCAGACGTACAATAAAAAGTTATACCAAAGTTACTTTATCAGCTTCACAAACTCTTTTATTTTTTTATTCTAACCAAAAGTGGATTAAATGCCCAAATACACTTACCACTATGGCCTTCAAGAGTTTGAGTCACAGAAATGTTGTTAGGAGCTGCCAGTCCCTTTATCTTTGCTTCATCTAAAAAATAACAAAATTCACTATGAAAATAAACCTAACAAAGCAAATATATTATCATGTTTCTATGAATACTGCAGCTCTAATCACTATTTACACAGACAAACTGAACCACTTAAAAGTAAAGTACATAGTAACAGCAGGATGGAATTTCCACCCCTCAGTTCCATGTGCTTGCTGTTCACATCTGTCATCCAAACTGATATATGCTTTAAGGTCTAGCAGATTTCAGGAAAAAAAGCCAACAAAATAAACAAAAAGAGCTCCAAACCCCACAACAACAGCTATAGCTATCTCATTTTGTTATGTTAAAACAATATGTAAAATTTTTGTTATGTAAAATTCAGAAAAAAAAGTTTCAAAAATTTTGAGAAAGGATTTTATTTTTATTTGAACTATTTATTTAAAGCAAAATACATGGCTTTCTCCCTAAAATAATTAAGATGGTAGAGAACTTTCAAACAAAATCAAGAAATAACAAAGTCAGTTCCAAAATAAAAAGGAAGCCTACACAAAAACGAAAAAAATGAATGATATGCCCTGAAAAAAAAAGAAGCAGCACTAAAGAAAACTTCAGCAGATATAACAGGTAGACAAATTACTTGTGTGCCAAGTAAAACCAGATGGAAGAAAACTGTATTCAAAAGACAGGGATGAAAAAATTTGATGTTAGTGGAAATACATAACTTGCTATGCACAGATTTAAAACATATGCAATACTGTCAAGTAACTCAGGGAAAAAGTTATGCTTTCTTAAGTGTGGTGGGTTTTGTTCTTAAAATAAAAATTAAAAAGAAACAAACAAAAAACAAACACTCCCCCCCCCCTTTACCTGTTTGTGTTTCTAATTTTAGAACTTTCAGTAATCCATCGTCTCCACCACAGGCTATGAAACCTTGATTCTTATTCCAGGAAATACATTTCAATCGAACATTACCTGGAATTGCAATCTGAAAAAGAAGTATTTTGTATCTCTACACAATTGCAACAACCACGTTTTATTTTACGTAGTCTATTTGAGCACTACAAAGACACCTACAATAGCACAAGAGACAAATTTACTTCTATTAACAGATCTGTACGTGGAAAAAAAAGAAGATAGAATTACAATCACTACTGAAACTGTGCCACGCTCAAGCAATTGACCACATCAAGTTAATAATAACAGGACACCTTCAACGCTGTGCTCAGCAACAAAAACACGTGACCGCGGTCACACAGTGCACAGGGCTTCGGTCTCCAGCGGAAAAGCCGCGTCTAAAGCCTACCGGCGGAAAAGCTCCGGAGCTGCTGGAGCAGCGAGAGACCAAAGAAACCCCAAGCCAGGCCGAGGGAACTGGCGTGACAGCGCTGCATGGGAGTGCCGCATCATGCCGAGCCGCCTCGCAGCGGCCGCAGGCGGCGGGGGAACCCCGAGGGTCCCCTCAGCTCCCGCGGGTTCCGCGCTCCCGATCCCCGGGACAGCTCCCCCTGCCCGAGAGCAGCCTGCCCTCCGCCGTCCCGCTTGTCCCCAGCTGCACCTTCTTGCACAGGTAGATGAACATCCCGGCGGAGCGCGGGGAGCCGACCCGGGCCGGCCCTCACGGCAGCGCCACCGCGCCAGCAACCGCGTCCCNGGAGCCAGGCGGCCTCGGGGCTCCGAGCCCGGCACAGCCGGTAATGGGAGTGCTGAGCGTGGTTAGAAAGCACTGGCAATTCGTTAGTAAAGGTCACTCTGCTTTTACACGAAGGAAAATCCCGAAGTTTGTGAACCCCAGCTTGTCTGCACACGGTGTTTGCAGTGTAATTTACATCAACATAGAATGGTTTGGGTTGGAAAGGGACCTTAAAGAGCATTAAGATCCAACCCCTCTGCCAAGGGCAGGGACACCTTCCACAAGACCAGGCTGCTCAAAGCCCCGTCCAGCCTCGCCTTGAACACTTCCAGGGATGGGGCATCCACAGCTTCTCTGGGCAACCTGTGCCTGAGCGTCATTACCCCCACAGTAACGAATTTCTTCCTAATACATAATCTAAACCTGCCCTCTTCCAGAATAAAGGCATTCCTAATGAAAAAGAAAGGAGACTTAATCCACAAAACAGGGAGCAACTAACAAGCTCTCAGTGATGTTCAGGTATTACAAAGATTATTTACTTGTCACTAATATTGGCATGTTAAAATTTATGGCTGTACAAGTTTTGATGATTTCAGACCTAAGGGAAGGTTAACAAAGCTTGGGATGAAGGATGTCACACTGGTAATGGACACAAAGAATGCAGAATTTATGGGCCGCAAGGCCTACATTTGGCAGAACTCCAAAGATAAGAAAGAAACTAATAAAGTCAACTAAGCAACCGTGCTGAAATCAGCTCTGACTGGGTAAAGGGTAATTTCGGCAGGGACAGATTGTGACCACGGGACCAAGAAATCCACCGACCCAAAAGAAAAGAAAGACTGAGCATGTGGACTAATTAGCATGGAAAGCAAGAGAATCATTAACCAATAGGAGATATAATACTAATTAATAAGAGTACTATGTAACTCCAGTGCCCATCGACCTTTTGGTTAGGAACTCTGTGAGTATCTCCCCATCCAGGAGCGGGTAAGAGACTCAAAGATGCAACATATGAAAAGAGACTGTATAAAGTAAAAAAAGGGTTTGATATAATATTGTGGAATTGATATTGTGTAGTAGAATTTTGGAAAACTCATACATGCTTTACAGTGACAAGTGGAGTGTATGAAGTCATGGTTAAAAAACCATTCTTTTTTTGGGTAATAATATGGAATGGGGCAATTGGCTAAACCTTCTCCTTGTTCTCCATTAGGAGGTATTTTGAATCATTGGGATAAGTTTGATGGACAACCTCTTACAAAGTGGAAATTAAAGGAATATTGTGCTCAGTGATGGCCAAAATATAAATTGGATGGTGACGAAAAGTGGCCAGAAATGGGAACACTAAATTAAAATAACATGCTGCAACTCTTGTTTTGCAGAAGATTGGATAAGTGGGATGAAATCCCATGTGTGGATCTGTTTTTCTCACTGAGAAATGGTCATGAAACAAGAAAGAAATGCAGGTTATTGGTGTCTGATTCAAATGTGTTAAAGATGATAGAAGAGAAAAAGAAATTATCTTGTTGCTGTTCTGCTGATAGTAGAGGGAAAGGGTGTCTGAAAGTGGATAGTGAAGAAGAGGGTGTACAATTGTTGGTTTATCTGAGAAAGAACCAGGACAGTGATAACTGGGACCAGGGCAGAACTGATGGTAAGACTGGAGGGAGTGATGCATTTAGTCCAACTGGAGGTAGAATCTGGGCACACCCAAACCCTGTATATGTAAAAGTTCCTTTTTCAACCACTGATTTGATACACTGGAAGGAGTCTGCCAGGTTGTACTGAAAAATCCAGAAAAATTTGAAATTCTGTATGGTACACCACATAATGTGAATCTGACAGGAAAAGCTGACCAGATTCATGTGGTAGGAGAGAAAGCTTTAACCAATCATCTCTTGTCTTGAAGTAAAATTCTGAGATTATTACACAGGTGCTTGCTGTTTAGAACAATGGTCCCAATCAAGTCACCAATACATTCTTTCAAGCATGGAGATCAAGACTACCTGAAAACGTGGAAAGATACTCCACTAGCTGAGAAGTGGAAAGGACCTTATCAGGTACTGTTAACCACACACAGAGGCATGAAATTAAAAGCACTGGACTCATGAATTCATTCCACACAGACCAAAGGTATTCCTCCAACTTCGTGGTGACCTGAACAAAAGGACCCTGAAGCTGAAACTGACTCAGGACTCATGAGCTCTGTGTGGACAGAAATAGAATCTCTACTGCCTTTTGATTGTATTCAGGGAGAAATTTTACTATATTTTTGTGTTTTACTAAGTTTAAAAAGTTTTTATAGTCAATATGCTTGGTTTTTGGAACACCACTGAGCACCTAGGCCTGGGTACCCAACTCTGAAATAAACAATTATGTCTCTCTTGAGTGTGTAATTATTGGCTTGTAGCACACTAAATAATAAATCCAATTTTTCTGAACAACAGTATGTCCTATTTTCAAGGAATCATTTATATCATCTTGGAATTTTACTGGTACTCACAAAGTGAGGCAGGTAATTGCTCAGAGGAATTGAATGTAAATATTATTATTTGCAATATAAAATGAACTTATGAATACTAGTGCATGAGTCAAAGCCGGCCCAGCTGACAGCTTGCAAGATACATCTGGCCTCCAGAACAATTTTCCACTATCCTATAAAATTTTACATCTCATCTGACAACTGGCCTTAGAGTAAATAGGACTGATGTCATCCCCTCCCAACTGCCAAGAAGTTGTAAAGTCTTGCATTAGATTTACAACTTGTTTATTCTAATCAATTAGAGGCCAAGGCATACTGCTGGCCCTATAAATGCCTGTGTAATACCCGTGTCTATGCAGAGGACATGAAAGTAAGCAAAGTAAAGTGCTGGATATAAAACTTACAGAAAAAAAAATATGCATGCATGGCATGTGTAGGAAGCAAGTGTAGCACAGCCAAGACGTCCCATGCTGATTTTAATTGTACTACAGCAAATTAATATCATTATGGGGACATAGCACAAAGTACCAAGTGTAGCCAAATCCAGTGTTCTTGGAGAGTTTATAGTCTCATTTTTAGCCCTTGCAGCTGAAGCTGTGTCTCATGTTCACTTGTGCTATTTAGTATCATATTCCGGCTTAACATTACTGCACAGGCGTACCTGAAGTCACACTCCCATGTGCAGTGAAGTGAACATAACTGAACTTGATTGAATGTGTTATGTGCAGGGTCCAAAACAAGTACAGATGTTGTTTAATATGTCCTTGGCAAACCAGCTACCAGATATAATATTTTATATAATTATATTGCAAGGGTCTACAAAATATGTAGAATTTTTCCATTAAAAAACCCCCATCATTTTGGCTCCTAATTTAAATATAGTTTCTAAAGTATTTGGATGATTAAAAATATCAATAAAATCAGTTGATTCCTTTAATGACTATTTTTTTAATTGTTAGCTTGTATGTTTTATCCTAAAAGCCTGATTGACACAAGTAAAGTGTCAGTAAATTCTGTGTAATGACACCAGGAATGACTGACTAATAACATATGTAAATCTTACAGGGTGAAAATATTAAATTGGAGGATGTCTTTCATTCTTTTACATGTTAAACATTATTAATACTTGAAATTACTGTTAAATTTTTTATCTATATTTACAATGAATTCCAGGTTTTAAAATGAAACACTTCTTTTTCCAAACATGACTTGGGGCAGTATTCTGTTTAATTCTTCCATTCATGCCTCCTTTATCTTTGAGGTTTTGTTTCCATGGGTTTTTTAAACCCTTTATGTTAAACCATAACGCACACCCTTTAGGCTGAATACAAAATAACTTCCAACATCAATGTGCATATAATATTGTATTTTATTAAAATAAGTTACAAGATCCCAACTTACTTTCCCATTTAATGGAAAGAAGACAGAGGCACATTTTTTCATTCTGCCTGTCATTTCAAAGTTTTATATAATGTGATATACTGTATCCATTCTTTTTTTTTTTTTCTGTATTTACTTTGAAGTAAGAGAATAAAAAATGCAGTTACTACAGAACGGCAGTATCAGCAGTATCTGCAGTACAGACTAAAGCACAGCAGGTATGGGTAGCTTCATGGCTATAAAGTGACTGTATACACAAAGATCCTCAGGGTCACTGTATTTTCAAGACTCTTGTCTTCCTGAAGTCTTCTTGACATTTGTCAATAATAACAAACCAACTGCTGTTTTGTAAGCTGTGCAATGAAATAAAGCTTGCTGAAAATGATAGAAAGGTTTGATTCTGAAAGATTATTTTAAAATCAATCTGAATGATAGCTCAGACAATCTGCTGTCTGTCTTGATATGCATCCAGCTTCTGAGACACTTCCTCTAGTGGTCAGTTGTTAAGGACAATAAAATAGGTGGCTATATGGTTTGTTTTATTTACAGTCTTTTTCATCGAGGCATTTTCAAAAGACAGTCTGTTTTCTAGATGAGGTCAATACATGCTTGAAACAGATTTCCAAACATTTTAGAGTTCTGTCAAGGTTTGGCATCTTCCCAAATAATCTCAACTCACCTAATTTCTTAAAAGGAGTTGGATCAGGTAATATTCAGGGATGAAGAGCAGAAAGTGATGGTCTCTGCTGTGTTTTCCAGGTTGTCTTGAAAGGATGCTATGGATAGAAATAGCCCATCAAAGAATAACTTTGAAAGAAAGAGTCAGTTCTTTGTAATAAAATCTATTCCTAACTTAAACCCACAACATTTTCGTGCTTAACAGTAGCTCTTGGGGCAGAAAGATTGATCTCTGAACAATGTGCTACTAGTGAGATGACATTACAGGTTTAAATATCTTGGTGTTCAATTCTAACCACTTATATTCCCTAGAATTATATATTACAATCCAGGAAAATCAGAGTTCTTCCCCTCACTTTTCCCAGGCAGATAAACTGAACTCCAAGCACACTGCAAGAAGAGGGATGTGCAGTTAGATCTCATAAAAATAACTTTGAATTTATTCAAAAACTGGGAAAATCTTGTGTCTTTGTCAGAAGTTTTCATTTGGCTTTCAGAAACTTTGGCAAACTGAAAAATTATTTTATCTATGTAAATGATGAGTTCATGTATAAAACTCACTAGTTTTCTCTCCTTTTTTTTTTAATCTTAAATAGCCCACTCTTCCTTGATTTTGAATCCCCAGGGATCAGGATGATAGCCACAGACATAATGCTCCTTTAAATTAATTCCTATTTGAACAAGAGCACCTTTGACAGAAAAAAGCATTAAGTCTCAAAAATTTCAGCAAAGAAAATCTGCCACAGTCCTTGCTAAACTGTAACAGTGATCAACCACTCCCAAAAATTATACCTTATGATGTACCATGGCTTGTCTCACTCTAATTTTCAGTTATTAGTTCCTGCCATGTCACCTGAGGGCATTTATTCCAGCAAGAAGGCTTGCTGTGGTACCACAGAGTTCACCACTTTCTCTTTGTTTGTTGGCTGGGGCTTTTTTCTCTCCCACATGTTTGTGGAATGTCTTACCCGGATCTGACCACATTTGTCTTCACAGCTGCATACGTGGCGCTGCAGCAAACGAAGCTGGCAAATTCCACCCACCAGCCGGCACCTCGGATCTCCTCTGGACCCAATGCTTGCCCAGAGCCTCCAGCCTCGGCACCCTGCTTTGCAGCTCTCCCATTCTCCTGTATCCCAGGATACTAATATGGTCACACATTTTCAGAGGAAAGAAGGTGTTTGAAAATCACTTGGGACAGTGCCTGCCTGTGGAGGTGGGATGCAGAGGAATACCGCAGCTAATGGGACTGTTTTCACACTGCCCGTGAAGTTGTCTCTAAACTTTTGGGGCATTATAGCAGGGCTCAAAACTGAGTGTTTGATGTAACACAGTAAAAGTCATCCAGAAGAATTATGAGTAGAGCGGTGCTTGATGTTCAACATGGTATATATAATCTAGGGGATGTAGGCATATGCATTTATTTTATCTGTATCACGCTGCTTTTCAATGAAATGTGAAAATATAGTGGTGTTTGCAACCAAGATTTTTTTTCCATAATATTTCTAAAATCACCCTGAAAATACTTTCTCTTTTGAGGGATATTTCTTCCCTGGTTTATATCAAAACAGCTACCTCTAAAATACCAGTAAAGTGCTGAATGCAGGTGATCATGTAAGAAAAAGGATATGTTTTGAGGACAGAGCTTCAAGGCGTGAGGTCACTGAGTCCTGGAGGGCAACTATGGCTTCACACTTACAGGACTCTTCAGTTGTTACAAGACTGCTCGTTATGGCTCCTAAGAGAGAAAACAGCATTTAGTATACTTATTACAATTATTGAACATTTAAATCCCAAGAAAATGCTTGATTTTGCAGGAGGAGTCAAACCCATGCTGTGAGACTACAGCAAGCACTGCAACCCAGGGCAGTTGGGAAGGAGGGACAGCAATGAACAGGGGCTTGTGTGTAGCCAGAGACCTGAGTGTCATAGTCCAGGACAGGCAAGAGAGAGCTCAACTCTAGCCAAGAAGGAGGCAGAGCAGGGAGTTCCTCGCCTGCCTACCTGGATCTGGCTGCAGAGACCAACCAGCCTCTCCATAAACTTTAATTGTGTTGCCCCACAAGTATTCTTGGTTTCTAACACTGGCAATATGCATGCATAGGGAGTATCTTTCTTGATTCAAGAGGGTAGACACAAATCCATTCTAATGTCACATGAATATAGATGGGGGGAATGATATCATTCAAATAGGCCCAAGTGAATTTAAAATCTAGCAGAAAATCACAGCGTTATCACTGGAAGAGCCAGTTAGTATGACAGAGAAGTCACTAGTCTCCTCAGAAAGAGAAAGCAAGCACTGCTATACCCCGCAATGCTTCCATTGAATCTGCTCCTGGGTCTTGACCTCAGTCTTCCAGACTTACAGGGGAACAGTCTCAGCTGTCCTCAAGAACTCCTTTTTCTCCATAATTCACAAAAAAACCAGCAATGATGACAACAGGTTCAGAGAGACAACAATTTCGTAGTATAATAATGTCAAGCATCAGCAGATGGCTGTGATTTCTTAGCTGCAATTTAACCTCACCTACTCCATAAAGTAAATAAGTTAAGGCTGCACCACTTGCTGAAGGTTGAGAACAAATGTATCAATAGCAACTGCAGCACAGGCACTCTAGTGAGATCACCATATACATCTGAGACAAGAATAATAAGTGTCCAAAGGCAAAGCCTCTTAAAAGAGAGCCCACAAATACATTTTCAACAAGTTATCAAGAGCTATTACCCATATATAATACCCATCCCTTCATAAGTTTTTTTACATTGCTTGCAAAGTTAGCAAGAGCATATTAATCTTTTTTTTTCTCTAGATATATAAATGCATAGCTGATCTATGCCAAACAAAGTGTGTGAGCATTTTCACAGTAAAACAATAGAAATATTATAGACAGGTATATTTCCCTTTTTTCCTGGATTGTTTTGGCTGCTTCTTCTTTTTTTTTTTTTTTCTGTTTACCACCCTGCCATTAATACTCCCATTTCGCAGGGAAACTGCAAAATCTAAAATCTATAAGTTTGCCGTTCTGGCAGTGCAGAAATCCATTTGTCTTAAAGCCAGTGTTGAAACTGGTGTCTCCTTGATTCCACTGAACCTGTATTTGTTCAGCTCCCCTCTTTGGAACATTCCACTGGCTTTATGCTCAGTGTACAAAGAAGAGCTGTTCAAGAGTCAGCTGAAGGAAGGGCAGTTCAAAACATCACCCCAACACAGCTGGTTTCCAGCCAAATGCCAGTTAACTTTTTATGTCTGCATTTAAATTCTCCAGTGACAGATACAGATCCTCCTTAGATTTTGTCTGTTTTAACAAAGTGATTTTCCAACCAATCCTGGCAATTTCCCAAGGGTACCCTGAATTCTTCCACAGTCCTGTGAAATTGAGAGTCTTCCAGTATTTGATATTCAAAACCTGGGGCATTCCTGTTGCCACTGGGATGCCCAACAAGTCACACAAAACATGCTAAAGCTGTGTTTTTACACTGCCTTTGTGTTCAAGTCCAGACCAACAAGAAACTATTTTTGTAGATGCTGTTTTTCTATATCCACCTGTTTTATAACTGTGCTCTTACACAGGGTCTTCAGCCACTTGATGTGATGGCAGGTTATTCCTGCTCTGAACCAGGGGCTGGCCTAGGTACCTCTTGATGCCCCTTCCAGCCCAACCTAACTTAGGATTCTACATCAAACTGGGGAGCGGTTCTGCCAACATTTGATCCCAGTATTGCCCATCTGAAGAGAAAACAGTTGGTGAGTTCATGCTTGCCCCACTCACCTTGGAGAAGTGGGCAAGAATATAAAGTTTAGCATGGCAGTAGTTCTAACCTGAGTACTGTTCCCCTCCAAACCCCCCAGCCACTCTCCAAATGCTGGTATGCAATGGAGACTCCCTTCCCAGAGGCAGGTGCCCCAGAATCCTGCCTTGCCAACACTGCCAATTATTCCCATTTCATAAGGAATGCAGATTATGACAGATTATATTTATAAATACAGTGCCTCCTCAAATGTGTAATGATAGATAAGAGGCAGCATTAAACTTAAACTAATTTTAAATACAGTAACTGTTATAACTAAACAAGAAGGACCTAACTAGCTCAAAATATTCATGGAAAGAGGCATAAAAGAATGAAAAGGGATTATGTTTCCTGGGAGCTTTTGAGTGCATAGACCATTTCTCAAAGAGATTAAAAATGTTTAACATATTAAAAAGAGGTGCTTCAATAAATAAACATATTCAGAAAAAACCTCAACATTAAATTATTACTTGAGCATGTTTTGTCATCTGAATTTAAGATAAAGTCTTCATAGCAGTTACAGGTCTATGATCCACTCACACAGACGTGCTCCAGTCATGGGTTCCTGATGCACATACATCAGTTCACACAGGCTGTGCTTTGGAGAAGCAGTTATCCAAAAACAAGGTAACATTTTTTAATGCGTCCCAATGGCAATGCTTTTCCATGCTGGGAGCCTATCCTCTATGAATCTTACTAGGAACTACTGAGAGGTGTAACTGATCTTGCCTTGGAGCAGTAATTGGCTTACAGGTGATTAATACATTAATTAATACCAGGGATACCTCAGACCTTGCTCACTCTGACCCAGCTGCCTAACCCCACCAGATGTGAAATGCCACATCAGCTCCAAAGACACACTAGGAAAGGTTTCCAGTACACAAAAACTTTACAGTAAGGAGACTGAGAAGGAAAGAAACACTTCTGAAATTACTACATTTTTACTGCAACACAAAGTCACTGAGAAGCTACGAAAGGAACAGCAAGATGAAATTCAGCCTGGAGGGGAGGGCATCATCTCAAACTGTCTTGCATGGTGGTACACACATTCCACAGTACTGCTCAGTGTGTGACTAATCCCTTCTCTCTTAATAATTTCTCAGTTCTGGGTTTTCTCAATATTGCATAAATTAGAGAAGGCCTTAAGTTGTAAGTTGACAAAGACTGCATAGTGAGTATTTACTAACATTGTTACGTATAAAGTCCTTTGTATCTCTGAATTTTGCTCTAAGTGGACAAGGCAGAGTGACATAGAACTGTCTTTTAATACCTGAATGCACATGAAAGTTCCTCTGACAGATACAAATATATTAACGTGCTAATGACAGTTATTGCAATACGTGCACTTAGCTGGGGAGGGCATGGGGGAAAAGGGATCATCAATCTGCTCTTACTTGAGCATGTCTTCCTGTCTGGGTTGAGGGTGTAGCCTCGGTGGCAGTCACAGGTGTAGGAGAGGTCATCCCTCACGCAGACCTGCTCGCAGTTGTGCCTGCCAGGCGCACACACGTCGGCAGCTGAGGGAGGCATTTCGGAGGAGAACAATATTAATCAATATCCAAACTTCAGCCTTGAGAGTTGGTCGTAGTGAATCCCATTTGCGAATGCATCTTCATTTGGATGCAAACCAGGATGTTTTTACTGCATGTCAGCATGCTATTAACCAGAGCACGGTACATAGAGTGTGTTTTTATCTGGTTATCAACGTCACAAAATTAGTACAAGTTTGGAATACTGGCAACACTTTTTTTGCAGTTGTAACAAACAGATGGGAAAAGGAATGGAACTAGAAGTGTTTTGCATTTACAAAACGATTATCCAACAGAATTTCAGAGAACAAACATCTTGATTTTAAGAGACTATTTGGCATTACTTCAGCTCTAATTGAGTTGGAGAAGACACTCTTTTATGGAGTGAAAAGACCATAAACAGAAAAGTATTTGTGGCTGCTAAAAAGATGTGACACCCACTGCCAGTTACAAAGTGGGCACTTTATGTGTGAGGCTGCTGTTTTCTGCCAAATTTAACACATCAGTTCTGAAAGGACAAGCTGAGAAGGAGTTCCTATATTTGGATATCTTTGCTGTAAGGAAGCCCAGTAAGGCACAAGAAAAAATAAAGGATAGAGAAAGAAAGGAAGAGAGAAAGAGAGAGAGAAAAGAGAGTGAGAAAGAGAAAGAAAGAACAGGAGGGAAGCAAAGGAAAAGAAGAAAAAAGGAAAAGGAAAAGGAAAAGGAAAAGGAAAAGGAAAAGGAAAAGGAAAAGGAAAAGGAAAAAAAGACCCTCTCCCAGACCTAGACTATTTTTGCATCATTTTTTGCACATCTTTGTGATATAATTGTCACAAAGACCTGAATGGTTGGGAAATCATTAGCAGGATACTGCAAAATGAGATTCAAAAGGGAAAAAAAAGCATTCACGTGAAGAAAATAATTTAAAGTTTGAGTACGCAGGAGGAGAATCGGTGCTATGAAATGAGGTTTGGGATTGGACTCACAAAGGGGAGGCCTAATTGAATTTACATTCCCTCACATATTTATTGCCTCTGTGTAATGCCAGCTAAGAGCTAATCCTAGGCACCATATTTACAAAATCAGCTCCTAACCTAGGCAGGAAGAATACTGAGGACCTCTGGCTTCACCTCTTTGAGATGTGAGACCTGTGACTTAACTGGAGAGATTTGCCTAGGAACCTCCTGGAACTGGAAGCCTAAATTCAACACTTGGTCACACAAAATATAGTAAGGAAAGGGATTATAGTGGAAGTGGGAAAAAAAGGATTTTCCCTATATAAATCACTAGTGAGACATCCAAAGAAATTAGGGGGGAAGATTAAACCTTAATCAAGTGAAGATAACATAGAATAGATGATCATTTGCAGATAATATATACTTATGTACATCCCTGGGTACCAGCTACATCGATGCTCTTGTTCTCCACAAGAGACCAGCACTGAGAAGGAACATTTCCCTCCATCCTCTAGAGCTCTAAGGCTGGAATATTTTTTAAGGTCCAAACACATCCACCAGAAAGAGCAATCATACTCATGATGATACAGACTGCAATCTCTCTTCCAGCACAGTCCATGCTCTCCCTCATCTCATTCCCTTGTGCTGCTTTACTGAAGGGTTTTCTGACAGAGATGGTACACATCACATATTGGATATGGCAATTCATGCTCCATGGGTGTGAAAATACTGTGAAGTCCTTAAAGAAATGCCAAGTGGCATTTTAATCTTACCAAATACAAGCCTCACAGAACTGTAGAATAGCCGAGGGTCTCAAATTACTACTGTTCATATGAAGAAACAAAGTTGCCCTGAGTTTTCAGGGGTTGTACAGAAACTCTGGGATAAGTTATCAGAAAAATAACATAAATTAGCTGGATTTTTAAAAGCTACTTGCTTTTAGTGGAACACAATTTTTCCTTAGTCAGATCTTACCTGAGCAAGTCTTCTTGTCTGGATTCAGAGTGTATCCTTCATGGCAGCCGCAGCTGTAGGATCCGTCTTTACTCAGGCAGACTTGGGCACAGTCATGCCTTCCAGGTGCACACAAGTCCATGGCTGTGGTGAGCCATGGTTTAGAAAAGAAACCTATTAATCCCTCCCAGACACTTCACTGTTTTAAATGCTCAACATTTGTAATTACACTTTAATTACTATTTAACCAGTGTCCTACTACATTATTATATTATGCTGCAGACAGCTGAATTCAGTTATTATTTATTTAATGGAGGAGATAGATACTGCAAGACATGACTACATCACATCTCATGCAGTTCTGTCTTTCATCAGCAATTCCAGCAGTCCTGTACATCCCCAGTAAGGATGAAGCTAAAAACCCACGAGATGAGTAATAACCTGCCCCATGTCAGACTGAGCAGCTAAAAAATGCTTACGGAATTCTGTGAAGACCATAAAATGGTAGATAAGTGCCAAACTTCATTTTTTAATCAACAAATATAAAGAAAAATGCAGTGTTATTGTTAGTGGAACTAAGGGGAAAGACTACAGCTGAGTTCTCATTTTAGGGTAACTCACAGAAAACATGTCTGTATCTCCATGGGTTTAATATATTCAAGTAGCCTTTAATTCTTACCTGAGCAAGTCTTCTTGTCTGGATTCAAGGTGTAGCCTTCATGGCAGTCACAGACATAGGATCCATGGTTACTCACACAGATCTGGTCACACTCGTGCCTCCCAGGTGCACATGTGTCCACAGCTTGTAAGGCATGTTACAGAAACAACTCACTGTTAATAACAAGCAGTTTGGGATGGAGTGAATGTTCACTTTCTTTATATATTTTGATTTAGAATCAACTCAGAAATGGCAATAGTAATTGAAGGAATTAAAACAAGTGGTAGGAGAAAACATATATTCAGTGTCTACATCTGAAGACTTTGTTTTGGCATCTGGCCCATGAATGGATCTGTAGGCACAATAAAAAGGATGGTAATAGGATCAAGCTACATCTCACCATTACTTGCAGTTGACTTCTATTTATTATTCATTACTAGATTTTTTTATTATTGAAAAAGATACAGATGTTTGCTGTTTCAACAGAAGCATACAAGTAGCATCTCAACTTCAATTACAATGTTAATTTGTTTTTTCTGGTTGAACTCATCTTCCAAAGGAGTAATACCTGAGCAGGTTCTCTTATCTGGATTCAGGGTGTATCCTTCATAGCAGTCACAGAGGTAGGATGCCCCGTTACTCACACAGAGCCGTGGCAGCCATGGGTCCCCAGGGCACACGCGCTCACAGCTACAAAGGGCACTGACAGAGAGGTGCTTCAGTCATCCCACAGGAAAGGAACAGGCATTAGTCATTCATGCTTACAGAAGTACATCTTGCACTGTTTGCTGGATTAGTGGTAGTAAATGTCAGTGCTGTGTTGCTGTCACAACAAGTTACAGGCCTCCTTTGCACCTCTCTGTAGCCAGGAGAGAGG
Source organism: Dryoscopus gambensis (assembly GCA_013389985.1). Taxonomy (NCBI): domain Eukaryota; kingdom Metazoa; phylum Chordata; class Aves; order Passeriformes; family Malaconotidae; genus Dryoscopus; species Dryoscopus gambensis. The sequence continues at coordinate 22,144 of WEIT01004800.1, forward strand.
GCATAAACGGCACGGAAATAACTCACCACCTGAGGTGGCAGGAGAATGCACTGAAAAGAGTTCAACAAGGAGAGTTTTAAGCATTTAGTAGCTTTACACTGGAAATGAGAGCTCAGCAATGAAAAGGACCATCTGGCTCTTTGTATCCAGTCCCTTTCTATTACAGGCAACCAGTTGAAATAATGCTAAAATGTATCACTGTCTGTTGGCTTAAGAACTTCAGCTTCCCCGCACAGAACCCAATCTATGAATTCCTGCTGCACTGTGAAAAACTCCCAGGTAAACTGAAATGCAACAGAAAGCAAAATGAAATGAAATTAAATGAAAAAATAACATAAAAAACCCCCTAAAAATAAAAACAGAAAGAGCATCAAAAGCAGAAGGAACAAAGAAATTAGTCAGAGGCACTAGAATAATATACTCTCATCTCCAGGACAAAAAGAGTGCCTGAATGATGGTGCAGATGTATCAGCCAGAAAGGAAACCCACCAGTGCGAGATGGGGTATGGCAGGGCTACAGCTGCCTTGACCTGTCAGATTTAAAAAGTCAGGACCAAAGGAGGATATGCAGGAAAGTCTCTACAGTAGGGTACATTTACCGGCACGTGAACCTCATCATTGAAGGAGAGCACAGAAATAACGTCCAAATCTCAGAGAACTGAGAAGCTGAAACTGCAAAATGAGATAAAGTTTTCAGAACCAACTGATTCCTCAGCAAACAGTAAAGCCATTTCATCACACTGAAAGCAAAGAAAACGGTGACACAACTGCAGTGAGATGGACATGCGAGTGCTAGAAGTCTGTTGGGGTGACAAGGCAGACAAAATGCCTGTATAATGCTGGGCTGCCTCCACAATGTATGTGCCAACAGTCCTTTTCCTTCGCAGAAAGTCTAACTGTGTAACTTACTAACTCCTGATCAATTTTTCTCAAGTCTATTCAGCTTACTATCTGATGCTTCTTTGGTCACCTCAAGATGCCCCTGCTTATCTCCGCAGACTGTCAAAGAAGCCTAGATGCTCACTTAAACTTAGAAGCCTTTTAGATTACTAAATTTAGGGGAGAGGTGAGAAAGGGAAAGGAAAGGAGTGAGAAAAAAAAGGTGGAGAAAAGAAGTGGGAAGTGGAAAAAAAAGGAAGAGAGAGAGAAAGAAAGAGAGAAAGAGAGAAAAAAGGAGAGCGGGAGAGAAAGAAAGAAAGAAAGAAAGAAAGAAAGAAAGAAAGAAAGAAAGAAAGAAGAGAAAGGAAGGTTAGAGAGAGAAAGACAAAAAAAGAAAGGAAGGTTAGAGAAAAATGGGTAGACAAGTCTGTTTTTACCTAAGATTTTACTTAGATTAGTAGTTACTGTGTGGGTATGGACTACTGGTAAAATCAATCTCCAAAGCAATACAGGTGAGATAATAAATCAGAAGGAAGAGTGCTTGAACCTTCTCATGCATTTCTGAAAACAAGGCAATTTTGTGGCAACAAAATAGCAACGTTTCCCATTTTCTAAAACAAGGAAGATTTAGAAGTCCGCTAAAAAGGCTGATAGAGTTGTCTAGTCTTGGTAAAAACAAATTTGAAACAAAGACAGCACCTTTTCATTATACTACACCCTTGGGAATAAGAGAATTAATCTCCATGACTTATGAACAAAATCCCTGGGTGATATTTTCAAGTGAGAAACTCAGACTCAAACGGTCAGATTTTTGTGGTAGGAAAGTCAAATGTCCACTGAGTTGGACAGCAATTCAAAGCTCAGATTTTCCATCTCTGAGATGGTCTCATGCTGAATAATGCTTTCAATGCATCAAGAGCTTGATCTTGGCCAACTATTTTTCCCCTGAACATTAGTTTTCCTGTTCACTACAAACAAATTTATTTGCCTTGGTCAAAGCACAGAAGATCCTAATTGTCACTGGTGAGTCCAGTTATCTGACCAAAACGCACTCTGGAGCTGGAAAGGGACCCAGTTTACCACACTGTCCTACAAGACCCTCTTAGATTCATTTGGTTTATAGGAGTCTTTTAAAGGCTATTTCCTTCACCCTGTTTTTTTCATGAATCCCACAGATTCCAGCAAACTGCATGCAAGCAAATCAGAGTTACACTGAAAGAGTACATGTATGAGCTCTCTGATTTATCCTCTAGCCTTGCAGGTGCATAATTTCTATGCTTCAGCACAATAAACAGTAAGTTTATTCTTAAGAACAAGAATAAACTTACTTTTTTGCTGCTATGAAAGGACTTGCTTTGGAGAGAACATAGGTGGAAATGAGTGCCGTGTTCACAGCACACATACCTGTCCAGCCAGGTGGGCACTTGTGAGGATCTGGTCACATCAGCAGCACAACATAGTGTCAAGCCAAACCTCAAGGCATTTCCTATGCTAATTATTGCCCAAAGTGTCCTGTCTGCAGATGGTCTTATACATTTATTTCATACCTAGAGAAAGAGGTCTATTCACTCTAAACCTACTCAAAAGGTATGGTGGTAATTTTTAGTAAGGCTCTGAAATGACAAAGTAATACACTACCAGCCAAATTCCCTAGGCAAGTGGCTGTTATTTTAATTTTCTTACAATGTTATTTACACCTGATTTTACCTATTACTTGCTGGAGACTTATTTTAAAGTAAATTTCTTAGAAATTTACTAGAAAAAACTGCTTTGCACAAGTTTTTTAACTGTTGAAAAGTTGTCATTTGATTTTCGTCAGTAGGGCTATGTCACAGCTATCTGTAGGCAGTTCTAAATACTCCTTTTTTCCCTGTAAATGACAATAATGGTCCACTCTGGCCTAGTGTTGTTAGGGAAGTTCAAACCTAAACCAAATACATAGAGCATTTTTACAAAACCAGCCCTGAAAAAGCGAAGTTAATTCATCCCATCCCAGAGTTCCTTGTCTAAATCAAGTTGCAGAGAAGTGCAGGGAGAGGTGAGCCTGGTACACTGTAAAAACCCAGCAAAGCCTAAGGAGTGAAAGCTCGTCCTGAGATGACCCGCTGCTGCATTTGGGCACTTTGTCCTGCACCAGATTGCTCAAGCCAGGGTAGTGGTTTACCTGCCACACTGATTTTCCTACTCTGAACCTATAAGGAATCCCTTCAGCTCCACACTCCCACCCTCCTTGCTTCCCAGCGAGATGGGAAAAGAAATGAGAAGCCTGCACAGCTCATCAGTAATTTAGTAAATATATGCAGTCAAACTTTGTCCAGATTGCTGTGATTTCGCTTGCACTAAATCTGACCAGCTGCACAAGGAGGTCCACTCAAATCAGGTCTGTTACCTGCATTAAGGTCACTATTCAAAATGAAAGGCCATTACTTGGCCTCCACTGAAAAAAAGAGTTGGCTTGTTTGCCCAATGGATGGTAAAGGAAATATTTAGATGTGATACATAACACTTCTGAAAAGCGTCTTTCTTAGGGAGTGGAACCACAGCAGAAGTCAAAAGGAGCCAAGTTACACTACTCTTTTGGACCAATCCCCTTACCACAGAAAGTCTCCCTGAATCTGGATGTCAGCTTTTCGATCACACCATAGGTCTCCACATAGAAGACGTGTTCATCCAGGGGCTCACTGGCCATTATCCTCAGGGACTGCATGTCCGCCCGGTCTACCCCAACCGCGTAGATCTCGATGCCAGCTGTCCGGGCGCTTGCCACCACATCTTGAACCTGGTCTTGTGGCCGTCCATCTGTCACAACAATGACCACCTTGGGGATGTTGAAGGTTGCTGGCCGGGTGCCCATTTCCTCAGTGAAGACTTCATCCATGGCAGTTTGGATGGCAAGGCCGGTCATGGTGCCAGCAGACAAGGGCTCAATGCGAGCCACAGCCTCCTTCAGAGAGGCTTTGTCAAAGTAGGTCCGGAGGGGAAACTCCACCTTGACAGTGCTCGCGTAGTTCACGACCGCCACACGCGTTGTTCTTTCACCAACATCCAGGGTATCGATCATTTCTGACAGGAAGATTTTCACTTTCTCAAACTCTTCAGGTCGGACACTACGGGAGCTGTCTACAATGAAGACGAGATCTAGGGGCCGGTTCTTGCAGGCAGTGTCTGTCAAGAAGGAAGGAAAATGCTTCAGTCATCTCCTGCACAGGACAGGAGCTCTCACCCAAGGGCAGTGAGTGCTGTCATGGCAAACCGCTCCTACCAGATAATGTTGGTTGATTCTTTATAAAGAGGCTTCAAATGATAGTGAGGAACACATTAGATATTCTTAAATATTAATTTTGGCAAGTAATAAATAACTGAACTTTTCTAAGCATTAATAGATAGGTGCACATTTGAGCCCTCAAAATGTCTAATTATCCTTGGAAAAAAGGGTTGTGTTTTTCATGTAACAGCCAACACAGAGATGGAGCAATTATATACAAATGTACTTACTGTTTATTTTCGTAAAGCCTGAATTCCAGTTTTCATAAGATAAAGAAATAAAATGGCAAAACATCTGAGCAGATCACACAGGGAACAAATCCTAATATTTTTTAGATTAGTAAAAATATAAACTGCTAATTAGGAATTATTTCTTGTTTGTAAATAACAATCCAAAATACACAACAGGAAAAAATAAAGGCCAACAGGAAAAAGACACAAATGGTGCTGTAAAAAGGCTCCTTTGGAAATTTTTACTCTTTTAAGGCTTGTAGAGCAGAGAAAAAAGTGAAATTACTTATGAAGTAATTTTACATGTAAAAATGAACATTTACACACACACTTCTGAAATTCCTCACTGTCATATAAATCTAGACAGAAGCAGAAAAGCCATAGCTCAGATCAGAGACAAGCATCACATCTAGGAAGAGAAAAACCAATCAAGACAGTGACAATAGGCAACTGAAATACACCCTCCCAGTCCTGATACCATGTCCTGACACTGATGGTACCATGTACTTAGCTTCTATCATCAAAGTTGGATTTGCAGCTGAAAAATGGACAACCCAAAAAAGAGTATTTCTATAAAAGAGACATTCTGGCTCACCAGTGCATTAAATAGCAAAATATGAGGTGTCCAGTTTGAGTTCACACCTTGAGGGCTGTTTTGAGAACCTTTCCTGGCCACTATCAAGTTCACTTTTATTATTCCATTCCAGCTGAAATTTTAAAAAATCTTCACAAGTATCTTAAATGTAGAGGTGAAAACAGCACCTTTTTTTTTTTTTACCACGACATTAGAAACATTTTCTCTCTGATTCAAGTGAAAACAGAGGGAAAAAATGAACTTGCACAAATTGCCTCAGGAAGCACAGCAGCAGAGTTGATTTTGCCTTTGGATGGAGTAATAGACCAGACGAATCCAGGATCCCGTCCAGGTATATTCTATATAATTCAATATGCATCCTGTAATTCAGTTTTGCCTTTGGGAAGCTGAGAAAACATGAAGAAATGTTATTGCGTGCGTGCGTAGCTTAAGATACGAGAAAAAAAAAAAGGCAATGCTTGTCCTAAAAAAAAAGAAAGAAAAGAAAGAAAGAAAAAAGACCCAATGCAGAGTTTGTAGGTAGAAGAATTCTCTTTTTCAGAGTAAGAAGAAAAAAAAGCGTTTCAGCAACCTGGTCCTTCCATGAGTCTGAAATAAAGATGTTTCTAGCAATGAGGACAGGTAGGGAATAGCTACGCGGGGTTTGGGGCAGCAGCGAGCGGAGCGGAGCGGAGCGGAGNGGGGGCATCGGCCGCCCCCGCCGCCTCCTCCCCAGGGCGGGCCGGTGGCCCTCGCTCCCCCGCCCTGACGGGCGCTCAGCCGCCGGGAGACGGAAGGGGGCGAGGATTAGAGCGTCGGGAACGTGCGGCAGGGCCAGGGCAGGGTTCAAACCTGGGCGCAGGGGGGAGGTGAGACACCGTTCTTCCTTCACCAGAAGTGTTTAGTCCGGGCAAATTTTGCATTTCAGTCTCCAGGGCAGTATTTGCAAAGAACGGGAGAAAAAGCTTCCATTGTGATCACCGAGGCACAAGGAACTGCCTGCTCTGTTGCCAAATCTGACCAAGGCCATTTTGTCTGGTTCCTGGCACTGGAACTCCGGCCAGTTCCTGCAGGAAGCCGCAGTGAGCTTTAAGGGAACGGCTTAGGCACAAAGGCACCCTGATCTCCAGCACGGGGCTTTAGAAGACGCCTTTGCCAAATCTGTATCTTGTTGTACTGCAGGATTATCGTTTCTCCCATCAACTCCATCAGGGGAACAGGAAGCCCTGATTTAGAAGAGGAACCACCAACCCACCAGCTGTACAGTAGCAGGCAGGCACTGACACTTCAGCAAGTTCTACCACGAAGGCACAGTAGAAGAGGCCACCATCACATTCCCAAAGGCTGCAAATGACAGCAGGGAAGAGGGACCACCACCCAGGACAAAGCCACAGGACAGGGCTCCCGGGGAGTATAATGGCTTTTCTCTCCCAGAAGAGGCTGCAGCTTTTTGAGCAGGAGCACATGCACACACACCCCAGACAAAGTTCAGGCAGTGCCGGCTGCTGCCAAATACTGCTCACCCACATGGTCAGCCACCCACTTGGAAAGTCTCAATAGCCAGCCCTTGGCAGGAGCTCTTTGCCCACTCCCGGTCAGACACACTCACACTCCCTTGGTGCAGAGGGATCCGGAGCAGAGTGTGCTGGAATCCGTATTTGAGCAGCACCCAGCTGCCCAACAGCTTCAGCTGTGTTCCTTAGACCACATGAAACCACAGTGGTCTTTCACATCTCCCCCTCCTCCCTCCCTCCAAAGTCACATTCTGTGGCAGCATCTAAAGATGCCCTGGGTTTGGAGTCTCTCTAGGAGTCCAGATCCAATGCAATTCCTCAGAATGTGGAAACAGAGCGCACACACCACCAAGCGCACCCTGGGTACCCCCTCAGGGCACCTGGGAGGGAGGGCACTGTCACAGCAGTGGCAGAGAGGCTCTGAGACCACTGCAGTCCAAAGTGCTCTCACAGGTGGCACCTGAGTTAACAGGGAAACTACTGCTGATACCAGGGCCCTAAGAGAGCATTCTTAAATGCATACAGAGGTACATACTGAAAATATGGTCATAACCCCACAAACTATATGCTGTAACAATTTGAATCCCTTTTTCCAGAATTTAACACCAGGTACCTTTTCTCTTCCAAAGCAGAAAGATGTTTTATTTCTTCAGACATACTGAATCACTAAATTACCTTTTACCTCTTTACACCTCTTGCTACAAAAGAGGAAGAGTAGAAAGTTGTGTGTAGCTTGATTTTTTGGTTTGGGTTTTTTGGTGATTTTAGAAGAACATCACTGAAGTTATGGCGTATCTCCAACAACTCTGGACACTTGCCAATGTAAATGATGTTGTAGTCCTACTGGGTGTCTGTCGTGCTCTTAATGCCTGAGCTGATCAGACATCAGATTTCCCCGAGGGCTCGAAGCCTCCAGTACAATTCCCTTTTCCCAGTTCATGTGTAAGTACCAATCAGTCAAGTAGAGACAACCAAGTACTTGAACTGTGAAGGCTTTCACACAGGCTTGTGTGTTAGAGAGAATCCGTGTTCTCCACCCACTCAAGGACTTCGGCTGAAGAACTGATCAACCACTAAATGTGTAACTAAGTATGTTGGACTATCTGCAGCACACTGAAGCACTTAAACAAAAAAGCCACCGAACAGACCAACCAACACTACTGATAAACATTTTGTAAAAGATTTATTTAAGTATCATTTATGACAAAGAGGAAAATACATAGAAGATTAGAAGCATGCAACCATCTTCCACATTTCTATTTATTTTTCTTGCATTCCCAGCTCATTGTAATAGAACTCCTGTGCCACCTTCACCTGTTCCTCAAAAATACTATGTTTCAAGACATAGGATAACCAAAAAAAAAACCACAATAAAAGGTAAGATAACAGATGAGAAAAGTGCAAAGTAAAAAAGTCACGTATATATCACATTCAAACCTTTCCCCTTCCAAAAAAATGGATAAAGGCAAACTGTCATTTTGCTGCACGATCAGATTGTCTTTATGAACTACTTACAAAAAATTAATATAAATTAAGGGCACAATCCTGCAGACACTTATAATTGTAGCTAACTTCAATCAGAGTGGTTCAATTGGTATTGTTAAAAGCCACAAGTTAGTCACATGCATAAGTTCTTGCAGGTGTAAGGCCCTAAGGCAATAAAATGTTTAAGAGCATTAGGGAGAACAAAAATTAAAGCAAACAAAATCACTCTCAGATGCATTTTGCTTAGTAAGTTTATATCAAACATATTTTAAACAGAACAGTTTGCTCCTAAAGCCCTGGATATTTCTATTACTTAAGCAGTTTTGCAAGATTAAAAGACAAAACCCCCAGGAAGCTGGTACAGATGTTAATGAACATAAAAATTGCTTCAGGCAGGTATGTAGGGAGGTGGAGGTTCCTTCTCAGGCATCTTCACTGCCATTTCATAGGTTGGCAGAACATACTAAGGAGAAGACATTTCAAAGTGATTAATGCAAAAGACTTCAAATGCATAAGAAGAAAAAAAAAAACAGAACAAAAGCATAGATGCCCCATCAGCAACTTAATCTCTGTTGCAGGCAAAGTTATTTTACGANAGGAGCAGTTTATTGCTCTGCTGAGCCTAACCCTGGGTCATTCATTCTACACCCCACTGCATCTTGACTTTGCACAGCAGCAGGGAAGGTTTGGACTGGTGCAAGCAATCAAAGCTTCCCTCGACTGCAAGAAAACATTTGAAGACTTCTATCTAAAGACCCTCCTTTTAGGCACTGTCAGAATTTAGCTAAGAAATAACCCACCACAAAATTAGCTGCTTTAAAAATTTTTATCTTTCCAGTCTTTCTTTAGAAAGCTGGACTAGGCTTAGAAACATAGGCTTGGATGTGGTGATTTCCTAATTCAAAATTAATGATACAGGTTCCTTTTATCTCAAAAAGAGGTTTTACCTGAGGAGGAGCTTCAAAAGCAGGGTACACAGCAATCTCTGGCAAATTTCTGTTGCTGATGTATTTATAGCAGTTCCATACACAGTTAATGAGATACGCCTGAAAGAAGAGATATTTCTTTTTAATCACCTCATATGTATTGGCTGATTCAGAAATTAGATGTTGGTTTACATTCCTATGATAAAAAGGAGCATAAATCAACTCAGGGAATACGTATCTGAGGAATGGTTGCTATTTCACAGACCTGGCCACATACCTATGTTGCTCTCCATTTAGCTTTGCTGTCACAGTGACTCAAGAGAGGATGCATTGCACAGATTTTAGCAAAAGAATTCACAGATCCATTCAACTAATTTGCCTGCCTCAGTAGTGCTAATCAAATTAATCCCCAACTGGTTTATGCTTCTGTGCATCTCCCTGCCAGGAGGAGGAGGAGGAGGAGAGGCCAGCAGTACAATCCCACTCATCCCCCAGTTAGCACTATTTCTCCAACTAGCACTGCCAGTGTGAAGGAGGGCTCAAACACAGCTGAGGCAGCAGGGAGATGGTAGAGCCTGGAACCGTGAACTTTGAGTCAACACTGACTGCTGCAGAAAGAAACACTATCATGATATGATGAGGATTAGGGAGGTTTTTATTATTAATTTGTGAAACATTAATCTCCCCAAATCTCTCAATGGCAAGTTAGCACTTTGTTGTACAAAAGGTACCAAATTTCCCAATCAATACACAAGTGTTATCTAATGTATTAGGCATCCACTCCCCCCAGTTAAACATTCCTCTTTGATCAACTATAGAAGATCAGTAAAATTATTTTTCATAATTTCATTTTTTCTTAAATGCAATAAAGGCATAGTATAATGAGCAACATATATTATCAATTCATTTCTCTAATATGCTTTGTCTACACAAGAGTTTTTATAATTCAAATCAATGCTTCTGTATTTAGATCTTCAGAAAGAAAATGACTGGTAATATCACCCTTCAGTAGGGAGGAAGATGCAGATCTCAATTAACCTATTCATTTCCTCATTCCATCATCTTCCTTCCAAAGGTTACATCCTGGTTTGTTAGGCACAGTGAGAGATTTTAAACATTTTGTTTAGAAACTTGTATGCATTAACTCCATATTCTTTCACTACAAGCTTAATTACAAATATTAACATTATCTCCACATAAATAAAAATACGGTATGAAGCCTTCTTGCATTCCTCCTTCCTACTCAGGAAGGGCAGAGCTGCATAAGCACGCCCCACTGCAAATACACAAATTAGCTGAAGACACCAGTACACAACATATTAGACTTAAGTCATACCAGAACTGAGCATCCTAACAATTGTGTTCAAAGTTCTTACCTCAGCATTAAGAAGGCAGCTGGGTTCTGAACTCAACATTGAGAATTAACTCAGATTGACAGCATCTTAATATTTATTAACTCTTTCAACAGACACATGATTAAGTTTTAACTTACCTTTAAAATGATAAATAAAACAAAGAACACCAGAACAATAAACAAGAGACAGCTGGAGTCCAAAGAAAGGAGATCTTCTTTGTAAGGGAAATCCGGCTAGTGAAAAAAAACAGAGGGGAAGGGAGAGAAAGGGAGGAGATAACAATGAACACTGCACAATCAAATATGATAGAAAAACATGCAAACTCCGCACCAAATAAAACAAACCCTTGCGTAAACTACTCCCCCGAAACAAAAAGTTCCGTTTCTAACAAGTTTCCTCTATCCTCCCAGAAAGCACAGTATTTATCCAGCCCCTCTCCTGCAAGAGCAGATCACTACTGTGTCCCTAGTCACTTCATCAGTCTCATGCCAATACAGATAGCCACAAGATTCCTTTTCACAGCTGCAGCACAGTATTTGTACTTATGGTCCTCCACAACTCTTTAATGACTTACTGTTAATTACATCTGGTCAGTCCAACCTGTAACATACAGATTTGCAGTGTAAGAGGTCACCCCCAAACTTGGAAGAGCTGAAACAGAGCTTCTGCAAACCTCAGTCTCTTTTCTTTCCGTGACGACAGTAACAAAGCCTCTCTCAAACACCAATCTTAACATTTAATGTTTTAAAAAGGACTTGTTTTTAAACATCTACTTGAACAGATCAAAACACCAGTCAGACAGAGCTTGTGGTCCTGGCTGATGGTATATTCTATCCATTGACTCTTCTTGCAGTTAAAACACAGGCAGTGTTAGTGAGAACTCCACTGCTGCTTCCTGAGAAAGTGTTGTTGCAGCATGAGAAGAGACACATAAAATGTAAAAGGGAAACCTTGGAATCTCAGATTCCATGCGTAACGCTGTGAGAATCCTTACCTACACTTCTACAGTCCTTACCTACACTTCTCTTCCCCTTCCCTACCAAATAAGAGTCAACACACTTTTAATCTGCAGCAGCAAATTTGCCACTGAGCCCCACTGCTTAAAGGGTTATAAACACAGATTCAAGTCCAGCTGTAGCCAACACAATTTAAACAAGTAGTTCCCATCACAACTCTTTCCTTACTCTCCATGATTTTCCTTTTAGGGAGCAATGATGCCTTTGACTCTTCCACCTCTGATAAGCTACCATCCCATAACGGCCTATGGCTGCTGCAGGCTGAATTCCTTTTTCTTATACAGGAAGGGAACTGTAGCTCAGTCACTGATTGAATT
>WEIT01004800.1:34897-69626 GCA_013389985.1 Dryoscopus gambensis
CACAGGTAGCATCAAGAAAGAGCCCCCCTGTGTCTGAAATGCATTGTGTTGATTATACCCAAGTCTCAGCAACTGCCAGTAAGTGTGGTTGTCTTGTGAGGATTTATTGCACACAATATCCACAAGCACAATAAAATCTGTAATATTCTTTCATGCACACAAAATCCTCTAGCCCAGATCCCGAAAAAAGGAATAAGAATTTTTAAGGCAAAAGCATGTAACAGAGGTTTTACGCTAAAGAGTGAAGACAGCACCTTCAGCTTCAGAAGCATGTTTCACTCATAAGCTTAAGGCCACCAAGTACACCAACAGTCATGACAGATCATATGACATTTTAGAGACACCTGCTGTGATTTTACTTAATATCTTAGCCTTATGAAGAATTAGGTCCTTGCTCCCACTCTTATTTCATTACTAATAAATGTGAGTTACAGTCACAGGTCAGAACTGACAGATCCCCAATTCATTAAAAAATAACACAAAATGTTCAAAACCCAGGTTTGTACTGTACTATTTATCTTTGCTGAATCTGACCCTCCCTAAATTTTCAAGTTATACAACAGACTGAGGTAGATTAGAACTGCCACACTACACATACTTCTGCATATTTGAAACCAAGATCAGCAAAGCATATGCACGAGTTTACAGATAGAATAGTTAAAAGGTTTGGCGCCAATTACACTTGTACACATCATACATTCAATAACAGTGACAAGTAGGCTTAATTCTGCTCATGGTGCTTTCTCTTTCATTTATTCTGCAGGTGACACTTAGAGAAACACTTTCACTCAAGTACTTGGCATCCCGATTCTTCCACTTTTCTTATAAAGATATCATGGTTTTCTTCTTAGTAAATTCATACACAATAGCGCTAAGCTCTTTTCTGATCTATGAAGATCACTAAAAAGTCTGGGAAAAAAATCTTTAAACTTGTTTTCTGCTGCTTGTTTACTGAGACAGCAAAGATAGTTAATGTTTATAGAGAAAGTGAATCAGATGTCCCACACATACTTCAGCACTCGAAGCATTAGAAGGCCAAGAAATCGCTGAAGATACTTGGGTGTAATATGAAGTTCAAATAATACTCCATTAAGTTTCTTTTTTTATTATTGTAAAAGAATTCAGTCCCAGTATAATTAAAGGGAAATTCAGAAAACAAGATAAGCATATTTAGAAGGTGTGTGCATGTACTACACCCTAGAGCAAGGCAAATCCATGACACTGTATGCTTGATATTCCAATCAGCCAGCAGTTCTAGACCTACCAGCCATTCTCTCGGAAGCATAGTAATTTCCAATGACTTCATACTGGATATCAACAGTTGGCACCATATTTGGATGAGTCACTTCTACTGTCAACAAGATGCCCATCAGCAAGTTCACCACCTGAGAGAGATCACAGTTACCTCAAGGTTAATTACATTGCAACAGCTAATATCTTTTTAATGATCACTAATAATCCTTCATTTCAGTTAAAAATAAACTCTTCCCTTTGCCTGCATGTGGAAGGAAAAAAAAAAAAAGAGCCCAACTTACAGTTAAATTTCAAGCTGATTTAGTTAAACCACTACCAAAATAACCCAAAGAGCATGGAACATTTGCTAGGTTCAATGAATCACAACTAAATAACTTTGCAAATTGAGGGGATGGTAAGGTTCCTAGGGATTCAAATTACATAATTAAGCTGATACTGCTTGATCAATGTACAGATTTGTGAACTGGAAAACTGGAAACAGTTTAAAAAAAGTCAGGAAGGTAAAGGTATAGAATGAGGAACATTTAGAAAGAATTTTTGCTTTCTACGACAAATTGAGTTAATTTAATACACAAATAAAGTACTGTGTTTCTGCCATGTTGCAGCTTTAATAAGCTAGAGAGAACATCTCCCTCTACTTCCCAGATAATTTATTAAAACCTCATCAGTCCTTGTCCAAATCCAGAAAGGTTTACACAACCACAGGGAAAGTTTAAAAGTTTCACACAAAGATCAATCCCCAAAACATGTATGCATTCAGCAAGGGCTACGAGCTCACTAGTCCTTCTCCTCCCTCATGCTGCTACTTAAGACTCCTTCTGTTGCTGCATTTTGGTACACGGCAGAAATGTCTTCAGTAAGAGCTCAAAGAATCAAAAGTAGCTTAAGCTTCTGTAAAATTGCCTTGACAGCATTTATAATGTATTCAAGATTTACAGGGACATAGTTTCTGTTACTAATATCTGGATGCACATGCCAAAGCTTGCACAACACAAAAAAGTCATGATGGTATTTTCAAGCTGCAGACGTTTTCCAATTGGTATTCAGTACCACCACCAGCACCAGCAGGATCCCTTCCAATTAGCCTCAAATGAAAAAAAAAAAACTGGTTTGCAGTTTCTCACAACTTAAGAATATTTGCCAGGCATTTCTTCTTCTACTGGCCTGGTTCCAGGAGTCAATAATGGTGGCAAGTCTATGTACAATTACTTAATATTTCAGTGAGGAAAAAAAGCCATTTTGAACCTTTTGAAAACTTTGAGACACACAGTTCCTGTAACTTTTTTTCCCCTCACTGTTTATAATGTTTTTTTTCTTCTTTTCTTTTTTCCCAGGGGTTTAGAGACACATGGTGGTAAGCTTGCTTGCACTTTCTCCTAAAAAGAACCCTTTAGTGGAATCAAAGGTGGTCACTATGTAGAAATGCAATCTCATCATGTATTACGCAACCTTGATAGAATTTCCAGCTATTGTGAGCCACTTGTATTTTTATAAGGCATTTTATATCTTGGAATATAAAACACAGTAGCCAAAACAGCTGGCAGTGAAGAACTCTGTTCAACCACCAATATCTTTAGCCTCAAAATGCACAAATTTTCACTCTCACAGGACACTTCCTACAGGGCAAACTGTCAAGCTGCTCACCTGCCTCTTGTCTTTAAGTCTTATTCTGCTTCACCATTGGTCTTGTGTACAGAAAACTATCATCTCCCACCTGGTTCATCCTTCTGTACTCTGGCCTTCTGCTTGCAATGCATTTTCAACCCTTCTATTTCCTCCTCTCTGTGAGTGAACTGGGGGTATTGAAAATACCTTTGTGCACTGTACTTGTTTCAAAAAGTCCATGTCAAAGTTCAGGTCTCTGGCAGTTGAAACAGTGATCTCTACTTTATAAAGCACAAAATTCAATTCCAGCTAAATCATTTATTGTTTATGTACATAAACAAAGTCATGAGTTTGACGGCCATGACAGGCTAGCTGCCTCAAGATAAAGAGCAAGCAGCACCTGAATTACTACAGAAGTACTGAAGAACTTAAATGCCTCTGAATTTTGAGATTGTAATTCCCCACTAGTCACTTTTTTTTATTTTCATCCTAATTCAGCATACCAAAGTCCTTAGTAATTTCACTAGTTACTGAGTGCAGTTCCAAGTATTAAAGGTTTATTTTCTCAACCTGAAATGGTATGCAAGTAAAACAGGAAAAAAAAAAGTCATTCAGAATCCAATCTATTAGAATCAATGAGACCAAATAAAAATAGCAACAAACCAAAACAAACCTAAACAAAAACAAACCCAAACCTCTGCCAATTAACACCTCAGGGCTTCCAGTACTCCATTACTGCTGTTTACAAATCCATCACAACACTGAGCAATTCATCACATTTAACACATGGATTTCAATTAAGAGCCAGAGCCTCTATTTTAACTACTTCCATTCTTTCCCAAAAGCTTGATAACAGCAAGACCACAAGGCTCATTTCAAAATATGAAATGTTAACAAGCAGCAAGAATATGGTTTGGATCTCAAAACATCGTTAGAGCTTTTAAGTACATGCTCACTGCAAATCAAATGCATGTACACAAATATCTACGTGGAGAAGTCAGAAAAAGTGTAACTCACGTATGCCTCAGTGTAATATGAGGAGTCAACCCATCAACATCTCCCCCTCAAAAAAGACAAACCCAAAAAAACCCCAAACCTGACAGGACAGCACTGAGTGGATACTGCAGCACTCAAAGGTAACACCTTAGAAATCCCAGAGGCTTCATCCTGGTCTTTTTTGCTAGGAAATCATAAATAGTAACAAAAAAATTTTGAAAAATGCATGTTCAAATTCTTATTCAAAAAATGATTCCATTAAGATGAAAATAACCTTAATTTAGTTTTGTAGTAGTTTAAGGAGTGTATTTTACATTTTTTGTATTTGGGATAGCTAAGTTTAACAGTGTGGTGCAGCTTGTATCAAAATTCAAATAGCTGAAATTTCAAATTCTCAAGCAGAAAGTCAGCATTTATTGCACACAGGTAACAGGAATATTAGCTCCCCACATGATCAGAACTCAAAAGACTGTGGAACTGTTAACAACATTAGCTTTTTAATTAGTGAGTTTTATGTCCACGGTGTACACTTAATGCCTCATCATGTAAGTGCTTCATCTCTCTGGAGGCCTGAACATGAAGTCTAGTTTTCCCCAAGAACTCTGAGGGACTTGGGCAAAACCAAGAATTCCTGCTTATAATTTGCTTATATCCTTTTATGAGGGGAAGGAGGGAAATTGCCTTGCACTACTACATTCATTTTCCTTTCACTTTTCCAGTATTTTTTCCCTAGACTTATTCCCAATGGAAAAAACAAACAAGACAGATGCTGATTTGGTTTATTAAACTGAATTAATAAAAACTGAAAAAGAGTAATTTTAAATAGGGTACTTCAGAGCCTCTAGCACTACCAGTATCAGACTGAGACCAGTTATACTGGCTCGTTTCTGTCAATCTTGTTCGGCGAACAAACGATTCCAGAGATGCCCCTCGCACTCCCGCTAACCAGCGGCAATTGCATCACTGCCTCCAGTGCTGGAGTGTGCTGCCAGAACGCACCAGCCCCTCCCTCCAAAACAATGCTATTGGCTTTTAGACTGTTTATTGAACTCTGATCCCATTTTTGCCAGCGCAATGTTCATGCTTCCGGTTTCTGGAAAGCACAGCCCAATATGAAAGTTTACAGGAAGAAACAAACTTCAAAGCAACACCACTGTAATTACGGAGAGACGAAGAGGAGGTTTCTTCTTCCTTCCTACACAGGACAGCAGTGGGTGTTGCAGAGCTAACCAAGCTTTATCAGTCCCGGAACTCAAGTACAAGTCTGCCAGAAGTGTTCTTAACTCATCTTTCAGCAAATACACTTTTATTTATTCACCACAAACAGCAGCAGCACATGGACATAACCATGCTTAAGACACATTTTGATCACACAGCATCAGCAGCAGACATTTTAGAAGATAGTCCTCGTTCTCTCCGGACTCACAAAAGCACAGAAAAAGGACAGTGATAAAACTGTTTTACTGAGGAGAAAAGTTAATTACATGCACAATTTAAGAGTATACAAATAAGCAAGGAACAGGAAAATGCCTAAAGAAATGGTTACATAACACAAGTATTAAGACGACAGAAGTCTTATCTTACTAAAACATCGGGAGTAGATTGCTATGGGACTCCATTTTAAGTTTGATAGCAAATTCCTTCAGGACTGCACTGCACAAGAACACAGTTTATGCAGCAAATAGCACGATTTTCAGTAACACGAAGCTATTCTTGAGCTAAATGTTCTCCCCCCTCCAAAAAGTTAGAGCCTTCAAAAAAACCAAAACCAAAACATACAAAATACAAACAAAAAAACCCACCAAACCCATAATGCAAAAAACACTATCCTACACAGAAAGTTATTACTATTTGTCCCACCGCACCTTACAAGCAGAGATTAAACTGATTTAGAAAGACTTCTCATAAAAACCTGAAAGACTAAGTTAGAGCTATGCATAAATTGTGCATTAATTAACATGCCTAAACAACCTGACATATTCTGGGCCATTTTTTTTTAAAGTTTGGCAGCAGACAAATAAATTTAACTTTCACTGTCCAAACTGTATTTTGCCTTCAAGAAAGTATTATTTATAGTTGAACTCTGATTTAAAGCACACCAGACAAGACCACCTAAAGCTTTGTGTTATGACCTTATTTCAGCTCAAACAGCCAACAGTTGCCAGACTTAAAAGTTCTCACCCTTTCCCAGGTGACAGCTGAGAACTCGATAAAAATATTCAATGCACAGTTTAACGAAGTTTTTGATACACTTGATATACAGGGAGTGTTTAATAAAAAACTGCACCTACGAAGCGCTTTGCATGCCCCTGCTTCCTGGAACTCAACTCTACGTTTGCGGCTAGCAGAGCGAGTGTAAGATCAAAGCTGCACTGCGCCCCTGGAGCAGCAGCCTCACGGGCGGCCGGCGCAGCCTGCACCGTCCCCAGCACCCATTCAGAAAGAAGAAAGAGGTGCCGCAACAAGAGGAAACATAAGCACAGCAAAGGAGGTAGAAGCTGAAAGTGCTCCCCGGTCTGTGGCCACGGAAACAACTCCCAGTCCTCCGCCCCCAGCAAGTTCCTGGGTTTACAGACACTCCCGCGAACAGGAATCGCAGTGCGGAAGGCAGCGAGGTGCTTTTGTTCCCCTTACTGTTAACGATTTGTGCTGTTACTTGAGCTACCAGAAGCACATTCTTGAACTCCGTCAATCAGCAGCACAGTCTGGTCTGCAGGTTCCCAAAAGAAGTTTGATTCTCAATACTGCAGTGGACCTTTTCCATTTTAAATGAACTAATAATAAAACTTAATCAGTACCAAGACTTTTGCCCAATTTCTTTTTGAAAAAGAAATACCTTTTCCCTAAAGTTTTATTACATTTCCAACCTGCCACCTTGCTTTTCCTCAGGTCCTCGCTTTCCAGCCACTTCGTTTGCCTGTACATGTTTCTGCCAACTGAGCGACCAAGATGCATAAAAATAAAGGATCTCCCCATACTTGTTGAAAATAAACCATAAACTCTCCAAAGCCAAATCCCCATGCCTCTAAAGGCAGTTTCTGTGCATGGCTGTTTCGTATCAACACAAAAGTTGAGCGTTCTTTGTTTCTTACAATCTGGAGAAGCGTAAAGGAGAATAAAGGCTTTGAGTACAGCTTCAGGAGAACAGAAAAGCTATGATGCAACTTTTGTAAACTAGCCTCTCATTTTTACTGCCCATGAGGGTAACGGGAAAGAAAGATGAGGAAATTACTTCGATAAAGAGGAGCTCAGGTCCCCTTTAAGGGAACCACGGGAAGTTAGGGCTCCAGGCCTTTAACGTGCTGGTACTGTTTTCACATTTCTATTTTGCCCTAATTCAGAACTTTATCTCTAATATTTCATCTTCACTACCACAGCTCTTTCTCGGACAGAAAGCACTCACCAGTCAGAAAAAAGGGGTGTTTTGGGAGCCAAATTTGTTTCCATTGCTCTTCAATCACTGTGCTGAGAACAGATGATGGAATAATCAGAACTTCCCCTGTCACAGAGCTCTTGCTCATTTTGGAGACACTCATCTTCCTTCTCAGAAGTTACACACCACTCACGGGTACCACATCTTGTTCTCCTATAGTACACCCCAAATTCCAGTCTCCCCCAGCTCTCCTCCCTTACCAAGGACACGCTCAGTACTGTGTGAAAGTCTCAATCCCTCCAAAGCAAGAAAGGGAAAAGTAACGCAATCCCTCTGAGACGCAGATTAAAACACTCTGAACTTTTTCTTCACTTTCTTTTTCCAACCACAACAAGGGAGGCTGCCGAGAAACTGCACGGTTTGGTTAGGCCGAAGGAGACCCTGGGAAAGAAGAGGGACCCGAGCCCCGCCAGGTGACCCCAGGAAGTCCCGTCGTGCAGCCTCCCCCAAATACCTCAGGAAAGCGAACAACTTCCCGGGGGAAGGGGGCGGGACCCCGCGGCCCCTCGGGAAAGGGAACAACTCCCCGGGCGAGGGGAGCGGGACGCCCGCGGTCCCTCAGNGTCACGACTTCGCTTGAACGTCATGGCGGCAGCGCGCACACCCGACCGCCAGACCCACCGCCCGCTCTCTCCAGGCACTTCTCGACGCCGAGGGCCGTAAAACTCCCGACGCGCGCGTCACCGCCGCGCTGACCAATCAACCGCCGAGAGAGTGTCTCGGGGTGGGCCTGCGTTGCCGCGGCGACAGGTGATTGACAGCACCGCGGATCAATCACAACAGCCCTGGGACTGACGCCCCGCGTTCACCTGCGGCGGCGGGGGCCGCACCTGAGGCTGAGGTGGGGGCGGTGCCCCTCCCGCCATGTTGGGCTTCGTCCGCTCCTACCGCCGGCCCTCAGGCGGTGCCGCTCGGCGGGTCTGGCGGGGACACGTCCTGCCCTGTCGACCTGGCGCAAGGGGAGCAGTTCGCCGGGGATTTGAATAGCTGGAACTTGGCAGCCGGGGAGGCAGCGAAACCCTGTGGCAAAAGCTGCGTTGTCTAGAGACGTTCCCCTGAACTCGGCGCGGGTGAGGGGCGGCCCGAGTCCTGCGGCCAGTTCTGGGCCCCTCAGTTCAGGAGGGACGTTGAGGTTCTGGAGAATGTCCAGAGAAGGGCAACAGAGCTCGTGAAGCGTCTGGAGTAGAAGTCTTATGAGGAGCGGCTGAAGGTGTTTTCCCTGGAGAAAAGAAGGCTCAGAGAGAATCTTATCGCCCTCTACAACTCCCTGAAAGGAGGTTGCAGCCAGGTGGGGGTCGGCCTCTTCTCCCAGGCAGCTGGTGAGAGCATGAGAGGACATGGCCTCAAGCTGCATTAGGGGAAGTTTAGTCTGGACATCAGGAGGGAATTTCTTCATGGAAAGGGTCATTAGACATGGGAACAGGAGTCACTATCCCTAGAGGTATTTAAGGAAAGACTGGACATGACACTCAGTGCCATGGTCTGGTTGATACGGTGTTAGGTTATGGACTGGATTTGATGATCTCAGAGGTCTTTTCCAACTTAATTGATTTTATGATTGTGGGCAACTCTTAATTCTAAAATAGTAATGAATAAGTAATGTCTCTTGATGTCCTGATTCCAGCTGGTGCAGAGTTAATTTTTGCAGGAGCTAGGAGGGAGTGTGGCTAGGATGTGGAGGTTATTCTGTCCCACCTCACATCATTGGTCATTGCTAGGAGCAAGGGGAAAAGGGGGTTCTTCCTGTGGAGAAAACATGGAGGGAGTCGACTGGTATTGTGTGTTGGGAGGGGAGGTAGGTTTCTTATCTCATTGATGATTCCAATATATTGTTGTGCCTCCAATTCTCAACTCCAGCCCACTGCAGCAGGAAAGAGGAGGGGAAGGGGGAGTGAGAGAGAGCAGTGTGTGGTTTTGGACAGTCTCAGTGGGGGTCCTGAACTGGGGAGTACCATTCCTAAACCAGGACACCTGGGCAGAGCCTGAAGAGGCCTGCCTTGAGATACTGCCGACAGCCCCTGGCTTTTGCTGAAATTCACCCAGTGCTGCAGAAGGTTTAGTTCACGTGAACTGTTCTGCTGTTCTTTTGAGTTAATTCCTTGGATTAAAGAATAATACTAAGATTGTGTTACATGCTAAGAGGATATGCCATCAGAGGGAAAACAGAATAGGTGAAATTCAGTCCACAGAAGTGCTTTACTTTGTTGGTGACTCCAAGCCCCACTCAAGCCCTTGTTGGTGAGTGAATAGTGGAAAAGCTTCCTAAGTTCCACCAAAACCTGCGGGTGCTGCACTTTTTAATGCATTATTTAGAAATAACGTGTGTCAATCCAAGTCCTGTCTTCATATGTGTACGTGGTAAGTTTCACCACCACTTAGACACAGTCTCCTGTTCCCACGTGGAGCAGGACCTATAAACTTTCCCTTACCCAATGGTTTCTGGAGACCTGAGCTGTTGATGCAGAAATGCACACAGTTTATTTTAACCTTCTACTTGCAGCTGCAAGTATTTCCTTCTTGGCAGTGTCTAATCTGAGACACTCACAGAACCATAAATATTTGCTGTGCATATATACACCAACACGTATGTCAGTATTAATACTGAGTTTTTTCACTTTGAACAATGAGAAGGTAATGAAGGTGACTGTGCTTGTCCTTTTGATACATTCCACGTTGTACAATTAACACACTTTATTGTTTTAGCTGCTTAGTCTATTTTTAATGTGAGCTGTTGCTGAGCTGTTTGAAATTATTTACTTAAGGGCTTTAAAAGTGACCTTTTTGTTTTAAATCCCCAGAGTTCCATAGTTGGTGTTTTTCTTCCTTAGGGCATATTTCATTTTTGAATAAACATGTTGTAAGTGCTGCTAAGATGGCTGTAATGATCCTATTATAAATTATTGTTTGTTTCTTTAGTGCTCCTAATGTTCTCAGCCCTGTCCACAGATGCCTAATTATCAACACTCTGATTTAATGTAGCAAGAAGGGACTAATTTTAATCAACATACATGCATCTATGTAAAAAAAAAATTTAAAAGGATGTGCATTTTGTTGTAATCAGTCATTTAAAAAATCGGTTTTCTCACAGATGGCACTTTGGGAAGCCTAAGCCAACTATTCCTGCTGCATGCATGCCTGAATTGATTACATTGTTCTGCGGAGCTGAGAGATTCTCCTTCCTGTTGGTCTGTCCCTGTGTGAAACAGGAATTCACAGGAATAGAATGAGTCAGAAATGAAAGCAGGAGCCCCTCCCTCAAAGTCTGGACATCCATTTGGAAACACTCAGCTCCCGCTCCCAGCTCAAATGATTTGAGAGGGCAAGTGTTCCTACTAAGATCTTGCAGTTGGACGCTTTGCCCTCGCTAAGATCAAGCTCTCATGTCAGGCTCAGATTTTCCGGGCTATATTCATGAGATGAAAGAAATCTTAATTAAGTGTTCATATCTTTGTCAGCCAGACTGAGAATAAAAATTGATGTGATTCCCTTGAGCTTCACTGCTTGTTACACTCTGCAAACAACAAAGATACTGGGAAGAATAATGTGAATCTCATTTAACATCACAAAGAAGCTTTCCACAGCAGGATAGGCTGATGTGGAACTATTGAATTTGCATAAAAAAACCTCTCCGCTTTCTCCTCCCTTCAAAAAAAAAAAAAAAAAGGAAAAGAAAGATTTAAAGAGTATTTTGAGAATGACTGCATTGTTTCTTGTGCTTGAGGGAAGAGATAATAGGTTAATGATTTTAGTCCTAACCTCTGTGAAAAATTCCAGTTCTTCCATGCCACAAGCAGCCCAGATGACCTCAGGCAAGACACTTCCTTCTTGCTGAGCCTTAATTTTCTCCTTGCTAGTTCAAAGAGGATTTGTGAGGCTAAATGTATTAAAAACTCTGAGGGGCTCAGCTTACAGTCATGACAGGCAGAGCAAAAGCTCCGAGAGACAGCGAGAACTAGTGAAAAACTTCCTCACGAATAGCAAAAAGACCACGGCATGCAGGACCAAAGCATCCACAACAGTAAGAGCAGGAAGCCCTACACAGATTTGCAAGTCAGAAGCAGCTGCAAAAGAATGATTGGGATTCCTTTACCAGCATGATATTTTAACTCCTTCCCTCTCAGCAGGTAGGGAGGGTTTGATATCACGGTGTTCCTCATTAGCCAAACTAGTGAGGCCTTTCAAAACCTATGTCTAGACAGGAGATTTGCACTTCTGTCTTGTGAGGGCCTGGCAATGTTTTACCAAACACAAATTAGTTTTGGATAATCATATTTTAATAAGGTGACAGCAAAACAGCTAGAATCAGGAAAATGAGAGACCAGGCTTCAACTTCTTCAAAAATTTTAAGGCCAACACTTCCCAGATGTCAAAACAATGCAGCACTGTTTTCTGCTAATTTTTGTAATACCATAGTTTTTAACTTTTGTGCCATTTTTCAGTCTATCCTTGGCTAGAAGATGGTGGTTTAATGCTGTAACCATGCACTGAACTATTGCCAGGATGGCTGTATTTTGAAGAATAAGGTGTTCTGCTTCAGCATTTGCTCTGTTATGTGAAGGGGAACCTACAGACACTGAACTGGTAATCATATGTAATCTTGGGCAGAGTTCATATCACTTTATAACGAAAATATTGTCCTGATTGGGGTTGAGAAACTAGGGCACAGTGAGATGAACTGGTCTGACCAACACCACTAAAAGACCAACACCACTAAAGGTCAATCAAAGTCCTAGGAACATCAAGGAAGTCTCTTAGTCCATTGGCTTCTTTGCCAGGCAATAAAAGGTGCAGTGCAGGACGTGTGGAAGCTCCTCCATCCCAAATGGAAAGCACTTGACTTGAGGGCAAGAACAAGCTCCTGCTATTTTTTTTCCTATAACTTAATGCATATGCCTGCTACTCTGCATTCTAAAAAGAGAGAAAAGGTTAATTAGTTTCTCAGATTTGGTTATTTTCCATGCTGAACAACCATTTTTACACTAAAAAACCCACAGTTTTTCAACATCACAGAGAAAGTAATATCTTTACGTAGAAACTGCAATATATAACACTGTATCCCCTTAACAGAATTTAGAAAAATCCATTGAAGTGGTGCAGAAGGTGTGAAAAATACCCAGACTGAAAGTGTAGATTGACTTTTTGCTTCCTTAAAGAAGATAAGAATGTACTAGAGTAAAAAGCAAAGCATTAACATATCAATGAGGGGAAAAAAACCTCATATAAATTAGTCAGGGGGAAACTTTCCTGTTGGTGACTCATACAGCAAAATCATAAATATACTGAAGTCAGCATTAATTTTACCATCCTTTTTCTCCAAGATGAATTTTGCAGGAAAACAATCTAATTTGGAGGATCAGTGGTTTCTTGTAAAAGGGGTAAGAAAGTAATAAAAATGTATCACAATGAGTTTTGTGGTTATTGAATTTTACTCTTGTTTACTGAATTAATCGACTTCACTTTGGGATTCCTAATGTAATGTTCCAAGCTTCTGTACTATTTGTTCTAGTTGGTTGCTGTTAACAATATGAATTATCTTTTACCAGTATGAGTCAGTTTAACTCAGTTCCAAACCTTTTAAACTCATAACAGATGGATCAGAAAGTCAGGGTTAGAAAATAAGCTAAAATATGACAGCATGGTTTAAAATTTCTCTAAGCCCAGGACCATGTTTCTGGGTTACTTGCTGTACACTCGGATTTTCTAAATCTCAAACACTGAATAAAATTTCTCGTCTTCATTTAGAGAATCGAAATCTGCTAAACTAAAAGAGCTGTGGCTCATTTATAGCAGCCTCAACACAGCTGAGGAGCTATGAAAATGTCTAAAAATAACATGATCTAAAATGGTACTTGCAATTTCAGATATCTCAGTGCTTTCACATGAACAACAGTGAGCACTGGAAATGGAAAATGTCCCGTACTCACTGGCAGGCTCCCCCTTCCAGCCCTCAGCCCAGACTTGCCCCTCCATGAATCTTGGCAGGGTGACCAGGAGGAGCCTGAGGACCCAAACGCTACCCTCTCAGGGGAGCAGGGGGTTCTGGTGGTGGTTATTTCTTTACACATTGGCTCCTTGACTGTGCTTGCAGTTCGAGGTGCCAGCAGATTTCCAGGAAGAACACTGGCAGAAGAGCTTGATAAAACCATTTATGTGTCCCTGTAACATGCAATGCACAGAACCACCACCCAAGGAAAATCGTGCATGCAAAGAGGAATCAAAGTTTGATAGAAAATAAAGTTTACCAAATTTGTAATGTTCTCTTGATGGGATGACACAGGGGTCAATTACTCTTACAGTGGCCTTTTCCCAAGAAGACACAGGGAGTTGTTTCTGAGATCAGTGCATTTTCTGTCAGTATAGGGGGACCTTTCCTTTGCAGGAACATCTGCAGGGCTGAATGTCAGGGATGGCACATACTGGAAAGTTCATTTTGCCTTGAAAAGATCCCTGGGGTCTGGTCCAGTACAATTAAAGAAGACAAGGTTTCCTATGTCTGATTTTTGTGGCCCATGACTCAAAAAACCTCTCTCCTCACAACATCCAGCTACCCTTAGAGAACACTCTGTGCTACAGAGTAGGCCCATCTTGTAAGCATAGTAAAGAAATTATTTCTGGCCAGGCAATTAGCATGTCTACCTGCTAGTCAGCTTGTGTACATGTTGGCTGTGCCACCGATCTGCAGATTGGGTGGGACCTTGATAATTATAGATAATTAAAATGATCAGTTATGGATAATTATGGAACAGCAGGCCAAATTCCTCTCTGCGGTTTCCCCTTTTAACCCTGGCAGTGTTACACCATGGTTTGAATGTGAAGCAAAGCTTCAGCCTCTGCCTCCGCATCCTGCTGTCTGCCTGCAAGTAAACACAACTTTGTAGGTCAGGAGTTCGTCAGTTACATAATCAGCCACATCTTAATGCCTTTGATACTATGGACTCATCATGTATGGATATGGCTCTATTATTAGGGGTATAGCCAATCTTCCACCTTCAAAAGGCTGCCCACAAGAAAAAGCATCATTACAAAAATAGAGCAGACTGAGTTTAAGAGAAAGTGGGAGCTTAAAGCTGTGTATTTCATCATTTACAGCTGTTGCTGTAACAATTAACTGCTTGCCCCTAACCAGATCATAGATGCTTGCCAGCCACACTTCATCCCACCTCCCACACTGTGGCTGCACCAGAGGATTGATTTCCAGCCACTGGGCCATTTGCAGGCATGGGGAGAGCTTTTGGCTGTTCCTAAGGCAAGTGCCTCTCAAGCAGCTAATAAACTGCTTAGGGAAAAGGCAGAGGGTGCCAGTTGGACCTGGCCCATGAACTGGCAATTAGACTACACTGGGTTATTGAATGACCAGAGAGAATTACTCTTGATTTACTCTTCTAAGGGATAACATTCAGTTATAGCTCAAGCAGTGCTTCAGTGTGTTGAGGGGATGTTAAATCTTCTGTCTGAGGATTTACAATACTCTCCAGCTAGCAAAGATCAGAGACTGGGAGAATGCGCACATCTAGCACATTAATTTAACCCTCCCAGAGCCAGGAGCAGCAGAGCAGGCTGATGATCTGCACAGCCTCTGTCTTAGAAGCACAGAAACCAGGGAATAACCTGAACATGTGGTGATGAAGGGGATTTTCTTAAGGAACTCAAAGGTCTGATTTTCAGAGGATCTGCAGAGACTGTTCATTAAGCTGTGTGATGGTTTTTCAGCCTCTGACAACTGGAAAGTGAAAGAATGGAAGTTGACAGCAGTTGCTGAGAGCTTTGTGTTTTGGTTTGATAGTTTTTGTAAACTGAGTTCTCTCATTGAAGAACACTTTTGCATCCCTGGGAGCCTGTGCAGCAGCACTGCTGGGGGGCATGGTACAGGAAGGCTCTAGACACTGCCACAGCCACATCAAACAAGCAGCACCCAACATACCCTTTCCTAAATGCTGACAAAACAGATGCATCACACAAGCATGCTGTACATTGCCATCCAATTTGCCCAGAAAGGTGCTTTTCAATTATTTAGGAAAGCCTACGATCAAGAATATTTAGTTGTAGGAGTGTATTTTTTTTTTGCCTACATTAGTGTGGTATCAAATACTGTGCTGCTGTAAACTACTGAGTCCATCTGTATTACTGTGATGACTTCCCAGAGGTGAAACAGTGGAACCAGAAGAAAAATGCAGGTCTCAGCCACCACTGAGTCAGTACTGAAGTCAGCAAGAGGGGTACTGAAGAATTTGACAGAAAAACAGTAATATCATTTGCTGCTGCTTGTCATCAGCACCTCAGTCAGCTTGTCAGTGTTACAAGTCTCGATTGTTCTTTCATCCCAACAACAAAAGAATGTCACAAGGATTTCCTAAACACAGAAGAGTTCAGATGAAGGGAATCTCTTCAAAAATTTTATAGTACCTCAAAACAGCTTGAAAGTGGAATGGTTCTAGCCAAAAACACATGCTCTTACACACATACAAATGAAATAAAATAGCTCATGAGTGTTGGGCTTTGGACAAAAGTTTTAATTTTTATTATAAAAACAGTGACATTTGAAATACTGAAAAAGGTTGAAATAAAGCATAATTACAAAGACATCAAAAAGTTTACAAGCAGATATAGAGAAAAAAGCAGAAGAAATTGTAGTCCAGCACTCTTGTGAGCTTCTCTTTATCTCTTTTTTTTCTTTCTCTTTTGGATGACAGAGGTTATCTTCAATGCTAAGCAAAGACCGTGGGCAACATCCTGGCCCCAGTGAGGTCAATGAATGTTTTCCATTGGCTTCAGAGATAGCAGAACTTTGCTCATTACCCACATACTCATTAGCACATCTTCTAAATCCTTGAACTTGCTGTACGTGTTCCTCCAGTGAGGCCGTGTACTTTCTTGTTATGCATCTGCTCCAAACCAGTTACTTTCCAGATAAAAGCTCTTTGGTCTTTTCAGTCCATTCATAAACTGTCAATATTTCTCCTACACTGAGACACAAACACCAAGATGTGCAGATTCTAGGCAGTGGGCTGCTAAGTGTCATCAGTTAAGATTACCCCTCTCCTGCCTGTCTGAAACAACCCTGCTGAGCTAAATTTCAGGGCACACAGTACAGCTAACTACCCCAGAAATCACAGCACAAGAGAACTGCCCTTCAACATATAGTAGCTAAACCATAAACACAAATACATTGCTGCAGTTAATTGCTTCTCTGAAGGGTACAGCTGCTTTGACAGCTATGCCACAGATGATGGCCATCAGGGAAAAGTGTTGAGCTGCAGGTAAAGGTCAGACAAGCCAGGATCAGGGATGCAATGGCAGAAGCAGAGAGCTCTCCTCTGGCTCCGTGATGCAAACAGGAGTGCAGCTGAGGCAGTGTAAAGCCACGGACATCCCTGGTTATACACTGTCCTAGTGAAAAGAGTTTCACAGTATCAGCCCAAAGCCTACAAATGTGCACACATTTACCATGCATTGGTAACCTTCTCACACCATCTCCAAAGGCACAGGGTCAAATGCAGATGGAGATTTGAGAAACACTATCTCATCCTTCAAGGCAGCACTTCTGGCATGGGTCAGGCACAGTCTCAGGACCGTCTGAAGAAAGCCCCCCAGCTACCACCAAAGCTGCAGCTCCTCTGGGAATAAAGGGCATGTGCTTTTAGCGGTGTCAGTTCAGCATTGTGTATAAACCACAGTATTCAATTGTAACACATTCTCTTCTCCATACTATAAGCCCTCTGACAAGGAGAAATACACACACTTCAAGAAATACTAAACTGACATTTTTAAAAACTTCATTCACAAATTTAGTTTATATTAGAATATTCAAGTGACAAAATGATAAAAACTTCCAAACATCAGATTAAGAAAAATGATTTTAAAAAGTTACCTCAGTCTACTATAAGTACAAATGCAACATGCTTTGGACATACAAACTTTAAACTTTAGCCCACCATGAAATCCAGGGAGAAAAACGGGTTTAGACCATCTTTCCAAGTAAGTTTAAAACCTCCTTTAGAAATATTCCTTGAGGAGCAAACTACTCTGATGTGGGATAAAAAGTATAAATATGGCAAGGTAAGAGGCAAAAGTCTGACAGTAGTAGCCACCAAGGATTTAAAAGAGTTAGGAGGTTGGAGAATGATCCATGTTATTCTCCCTCTGTCTCTGAACAGTGCTTCCTTCTGTACATTTCTAGCCTGTCGATGAGCACCTCTGCAAAAATGCCAGAGGAGACCAGACTAGCTGGTGGATCCTCCATGGGACCAAAGTACAATCACAGTCAGGTACAGCCAAACTATTTCTACAATGGCATAGAACACTACAAGTTGACGAACAACGTGACAGCAAAAAACTGAAAGGACTTTATGCAACCAGTCAAACCCCATTCAACAGCTTTTGATCAAGGGCAGCAGTTTGCAATGAACAGCCACTCTGTTTCAAAACCACCTCCTGTGCACAGCCTGCTCATTCTCTGCTCTCTCACACACTCATGCTCTCTGGCTCACTGCTCCTCTTCTCCTCTTCCTCTCACTGGGAGGTCTCGCGGAGCCTCTCTTTGCCTGGGGCTCAGCGGCATAGCAGAAAGCAGAATCCTTGCAGCTCATCGGCATGTCTGCCCCATCGGGTTGGCACTTTCACAGCTACACAGCTCCCTCAAGTCTCTTTCTTCATTTTCTTCCTCTTCCTCCTCTCCTTTTTTCCAGGTACACCTACCATACAAACAACAGGGGCCAGTGCACAAACCTTCCACATGCAAGCGCATCCCTGAGAACTGTTGGCTTTTTGCCAGATGAAGGAAATTTAAGGGTTCTTAGCTGTGTTTTACAAGGGCCACCTACTTTCAAGGGTAATTCAAAGTCATGGGGAGAACTCTGAATGTTTCCAGTGGGCTCTGAATCACGCATATTTGCTTCTGTTTCATGTTGAAAAGTGCTGTGCAAAAATTATGGTCACTTAGTGCAATAGTAGCTTTTGTTTTTTGCTCAGTAACTCTGAGAGGAGCATGAACAGGTCACAGAAAAGCCTCTGAGTAATACAGAGCCTCTCAAAGAATTAACACATGCAGCTGAAGGAGAAGCATTTCGCATATTCATTTAAATATGCATTTGCGAAAACTTCTCAGATTACGCATTCTTCTGAAAATTCATCAGATATGCAAAAACAATTACTTACCATTATTGGGTGAATTATTAGCAATGTCCAAGGATTTTTTGAAGGAAGCACTGACTGCATCACTGCTATGTTTTGTAGATATCAAGTCCCTTGGGCTTTCTTCCATTCTTGTTTGCAAACCTTGCTGGGGCTTAATTGAAACAATATGCTTCACTAAGCATATGAGTTAAACGAAGCATATGCAAGTACAAAATATGAGAGAAAATGTCATTATTGTGGGGCATTTAAAGAAACTGCAGGATAAATTAATTTTTACATGATTAGAATATTTTGGCATGTTATCTACCTACCTCTTATTTATTTGTTTTAGAGGGGATTAAAGTGTTGAAATTGTCTTTTATTACCATTTTCCCCCTTGCTTCGCCCAGTGAACAGAAAAGCAGCAAGAAATACTGAGATGAAAGTACTGTCATTGTGTAGTGACACTGAAGAGTAAGATGCACTCAGTGACTGCTAAATAACTAGAGTCCACAGAAACACTGGAGGTAGGACAAGGAGTGTGATGAGCAGCTTTGTGGATCTGGCGTCATAAGTAATTTCATTTTTTATGTCCATCTGAAGGATGAGCTTGCATAGCAGCATTTGGGGGTGACATACAACATGAGCTTCTTCTGACCCATCATAAACATGTCAGAAGAAGCAATGCTGTCCTGAGGAGTCTGAACAGCACTGTTAAGATTATTCATTAAGGTACCTACAAAGCTAAACCAACTAACTGGATGTGNGTAGCTATACATGTCCAGTAAATCATATTCTGTGACAGGCGAATGAAATACAGTTTGGACATTTTGGGAGGTCCCTCCCCATGTCTTATTTAACTGAGCACCAAGGACATCACAGGCAAGGACTGGTCCAAAACCCAGTAAACACTCTGTTGCTTTGCACTTCCCATCCCAAATGAACTGGCATTCTCCACAGCCTTTCTCTGTTGCACTCTGAGACATTTTTCTCTCAATAGGCTTTCTACTGGTGTAACAGTGGCCTTATTTTATCTTCATTGACTTTTGGGAACCACCTTTTCATTACTGTTAGTATCTCTGGGTAAACTTCAGTTATAGATGAAACACAGGCCAGTTGTACACTAAACTTGGAGTGCATCTGGCTTTAATCATGGATGAAAAAATGTTTAGGCAGATGCACTCCAAGTTTACTGCACAACATTTTGTAATGCAAAATCAAAGTGTTTTGAAAATGTTAGAGAATACCATGTTGCAAAACTCCACTGTTCACTGTACTCATAATTCCTTTTTATGGGAAGACAGGGAGAAAAGAGAAGAGAAAGCCAGAAGACAGAGAGGAAGAAAAGTCCCCCTCAGGTCATCCTAACAGAGAAGAATCACCCTCTGCTCATGGAAAAGCAAACACTTCTCTTAGAATACAAAATACTCACATGCCTCAGTCCAGCTCCACCCCTTGCTTCCTTCACTTCCATTTTTTTCTTCTTCCGCTGTGTTTTGCTTTCGAGCCCAGAAAGGCAGAAACGAATGCCTGCTTTGCCTTTTCCCAAATCCTGAAAGCATCAGAGATTTTGTAAGAGGAGTCCTGGGACAGCAAATTTTGTTTTTTTCAGGAAAACTGATTACCTCCAGGAGTGTGTGCTGATAGTGTACAAGCAGGGCTGTCTCTCTGGACAAGGTGCACACCTCAGCTCTTTTCAACAAGCTCAGCATGCTCTTCCCACTCCTCCCTGAGGGGAATATTTCCCTGGGCTTCTACAAAGCATTTAAACAGCAAGACTTCTGCTTCTACATCACCCAAGATACCACTGTATCACTGTCACCAAACACTCTTATCAGCAAACTTAAATAAATGTGTCTCCGCTGCCCAAGGTGCTGTGAAGGCTGTGTCAGCTCTGGACTCCACACCTCTTTTAAGGCCTGGATATTTGAGAAGGTCAGTAGCAGTAGGGTGCAAACAGCCAGGGTTTGCTGCTTAGGACAGCAATACCACCTGGATGATGAACACCCAGAACCAGCTAACTCCCCCCAACCCATCTCATGCATCCTGCAAGTGTGTCCCCCACCTGCAGTTATCTCAGACAGATCAGGGAGTGACCAGGCCAACCACTTCCTCCCATCATGGGAAAGCCACCACAACCAAAGGAGCCTGGCTCCAGGGCTGGGCTGGAGACCCCAGCCTGGATGAGACTGACTCTAGTGGAGCAGATCTCCCTTGGCCATCAGCACCACTCTCTTCACCTTCTTCTCATCCTTTGTCTGTTGCTCCTCATCTCCAGTCCAGTTTCCCCACTCCTCCGTGGGAGCCTTCCAGTCAGAGTCCAGATCAATCACTGAAGGGTCACCTATTAGGGCAAGCATACAAATGAGTTATGTTCAAATCCGTACTACTTCCCAGCCTCACATGGGTAGCACAAATGCTGCAAAAATACCTTCCTGCTTGTCATCTTCCTGCTTGCCCGTGTGATGTCTGGATGTGCATGTATGCACATCTTAAATGCATTAAAATATTTACAAATTTATTTTTAAAATGTATTAAGACCGGTACATCGACTGCTAATTCACAGTTAGTGATTGCACTCTTCAGGACAGGAGGAAACTTAAGGGCAGAAAAGCACATACAGAAACAAAAGCCCTTCCAGCCTGAACTTCAAGAAAACAAGCTTTACAAAACTAATTGGGTGGCTTGTCAAACATTTCCTTTTAATTTTATGGAGAAGGATTGAGGCATATCCAGAAACACTGGCAGACACAGCAGGCTCTTCCATTCACTGCAACACACCATCCTCTGGGCAATTATTTGTAAGAAAGAGTAATATTAGCAAAGGATTTGTGCATTCATTATTGCTCTCATTGGTGTTTTCTTTCTTACAAAAAATAGAACCAAGTACATTCTCAACTTCATCATCCTTTTCTATTTTCTTTTCTTGAATGTAAGCCAGAAAAGCACCATCCCAGCACTGATTTCCAAACCTCTCTAAGATGCAACTCTAAATAGGCACGAAATAGGTAACACCTACCCAGCATCAATTCTGATCATTTCATGGGAGCTAGGCAAAAAAATTTTCAAAATCTTTTCAGTTTTTCTATCTTTCAGCATCTGGTACCTTTGAAAATCTGGCTGGAAGCCCTCAGTTGCCTCTCCTCAAAGCACTGGCAAACTATCCTCAGGCAAGAAGGCAAAACAGACCAGTTTAGTTCCTTCACCCAAACTGAATGAGGTGCAAAAAAGCAGATAAATCAGCATAAATTGTTGAAAGGACTACTTGATTATCTTTTAACAATTTGAATGTAACAATCTTAAGTCTTACCCTAGCAGGAAGAAAGACTTAAAAAACATAACATATAGTAATAATTCTAGGCTGATTATTTCTCTTAAAGAAAAAAAAAAAACAAGCCGGATGGAAAAACTTCTACTTGAAGCAGGGCCAAAACCAAAAGCATGCTGGGAATGATAAAAGAAAACTGTTTCCAAAAAGTTGCTCTGACCAGTTTACTGCCAAATGTTATAAACATGATTATAAACGTTGTTCAAGTTTCTCAGTTTAAAATCCATGCCCTCTATATAGACAATATGTCTTTCCTTCTTCAAAAGGGAAAGGAACAACTAATTTTGAATGCATTCCCCAATAAAATTCCAGTCCAAAACAGAATTCAGTCTCCTGAGATGCAAGGCAGCAGCTCTGCTCATGGATGCTCTTGTGGGTGTGCAAGCAAAACAGACCATAGGTTAACACATGGAAAGCCACAGCTCTTGTCTTCACCTTTTTAATTTCTGATATCTCAAAAAGTGCATTTATCGATATACTTCTAACATGAAAATAGTTTTGATGGCAAACTGCTTGCAATGGGCTTACATTAATGCTTTACCCTTGTCACATGTGGGCATGAAACAGCCAGACAGCGGTGACTCTGCCTCGTCTCAGAATTACTCTTCCCAAAGCATTGTGTCCCAGGGGTGTTTAAAATCAACTCAGACTAAAATTAAGGGCAGTATAAGATTCTTCACAATTTGCTGGATCTGATGGGAAAATCAGATTAAATGTACTTATCCCAAAGCTCTGTCTTAAAATCTCTCCTCTTGTGTAGCGTATTTCCCTTCTACAGTGACATCTCCCACAGTGTCTTTAAACTTTGAATGCTCTCTAGTATTTTTAAATCAGCAACTGATTCTCCATGGGTCATCAATCCACTCACAGGCTAAAACTGATCAGAAGTTTCTGTGAACATAAACACTAAAAGGAATATACCATGCAGCAGCACGTCCCCCTGCTCCCCGTGTGGGTTTAGCCCTGACAGAGGTGACATCTCTCTCAGCGCCAGTACAGACCAACATCTCGGCAATTCCTGCTGTTCATTTTTACAAAAGCAATGCTGTTAAATGCCATTTTCCAACTAAGTTCTTGCTTACAAGCCACCTCAGTCTTCCAGCAAACTCCACCCAGACAAAGTACTTTTCTGTTGGCAGCAAACATTTGCAGTGTGCATTTCAAGGCCAAGGTGGTTTCCATGAACCTCATGCAATTAAAACACTTTTAGATCCTGAAAGGCACAACGTTGAAGGTGTCTTCAGAAATCAAGGAGGCTGCCAGCACCTCTGCAAGCAGAAAGTCCATCCCAGCACCAACTACCGGAATGCCCCTGGTCTCCAATGTCTCTCCTGTGTAATGAGGAGGAGCAGACAGGGAGCAGATGGCTGCACCCTGGGGGGTGTTGGGGAGCAGGCAAGCAGGGCCCCACAGCAGCAGGATCTGGTGAAAGGGGACAGTCAGAAAGTTCTCTGTGCCTGCTGATAGATAGGGTGGAGTACAGTACTGTACAGGCTGAACCTAATTATCAGGCCTGGAAAACGAAAGAGGAAAGTACTGCAGCAAAACTTAGGCTGTGTCACCGAGAAGGGGATTAAAAATTTTCTAATCTACAGTTGTACATTTGGATTCTAATCTACCAGTATCTCTCTTGGCATGTTGTCCTTCAATATGAGCAGCAGAAACCTAAGGTAGATTCATCTGGCAGGGCAAACCTCTGAGGAGGCTGCATATTGTCCATGGCACTGAGCTTTTCTGTGGCTGCTGTATAAAACCCATCCCTTTGCAAAGGGCAGTTGACTGAGCAATGAACGCACACCCAAATCCTTGCCAACCCATTACTTGTAGAGCAAGTGTAATATATTCAGTTGAAATGGGTAGATAATTTCCAGTCTAAAGCTTGCATTTCTGTGTTACATGTCAAAATTATTGCTACCAATAGCTAGGTGAAGGAATCCCTTATTTTGCACCTTCCTTCAGCATAACTCAGTAGAGGCAAAATAGCAAATAAACCCCAGACTGAAGACTTCTTTTAATGGATAAAAGCTACTGATTCCCATAAAACAAAGGAATTAAAATTTATTTTAATCCTGGAATCGAAGGAAGGTTAGGAGTCAGGAGACATGCGATCAGGAGACATGGGAGTTTTCTTAAGGTTCTGAGGAAAATTTGCATTGACAATCAAGAAGGATTTATTGGGACGATGCCAAGACACAGGTAAAAAGCAACTCTCGTGGTCATGAGATCTTGCATTCGCAAAGCAGAATGTAGGTTTTCTGAGATTGCAGTGTGCTGTTGCCAAAGCACAGGTCCACTACCCTTGGAAGCAGATGCATGGGATAAAATTAGTATTCCCTTGCCTTGGAACCAGACACAAGTGCTCTAAAACAGCCCAGCTGGCCGCACTGTGTGGGTTACATGTTTTATAACAGCAAAACCAGCCACAGCTTGAGATGCATTCTGTGGGACAGCAAAGCTGAAGTACATAAATGTCACCAAAGGGGCAGTGGCAGATGTGTGGCATAGGTACATAAAGGGAGTGTTGGGAACTCAGGCAAGTAAAGCTTCCAAGGCAGAGGCAGGAGGATCAAGAACAACCCTGCAGAAGAAGGAAAGGTGCCTGGCAAAAGCAGAGCACTTCCCGGGCTCAAACATAAAGTTAATTATGCCAGGACCAGAAGAGGTTCACCCCCTTTCTTTCTCTTTGTGACAGGAATGAAAAGTATGCAAACACTAATGATGAATAGGGAAAAATGATGAATAGGGAAAAAAAACTTCCCACTTTAGGGCCCCCTTCCCTCATCGAAGAGTCCTGGCCACCTCAGCCTGCTGGTGGGACTGCTGGGACAGCAGCCATCAGTGCTGACCATGTGGCTTCAACTCCAGGACACTGAATGCCCCCAGCTAACAAAGGCTTAGATTGCTAAGGACTAATTATTTGAATATGCAGAGACAATAACTAATGACAGAATGAGAATTTCAGAATCAATGAGGTTGGAAGGGGCCTCTGGAGATTGTCTAGTCCCACCCCACACCTCACAGAGGGCTCAGCTACAGCAGGTTTCTCAAGAATGTAGAAATCAGGGTTTTGAATATTTTGAAGGGTGGAGAGTCTGCAACCTCTGTGGGTAAACAGTTTTGCTGCCTGACCACTCTCACCATAGAAAAAAAGCTTTCACTTACGGATAAGCGGAAATTCACTTCTTATCCATTGCCTCTTCCCCACTCTCTGGGCTGACCATAGGCAACCACCCCATCAGGTGCTCATACACAGGCATGGCTGGACCTGCTTCAGTATATCCCTGACTGTCTTGTACTGGGGAGCCCAGAAATGGACACGGAACTCCAGATATGACAATAATTAAGAATTAACCATGAACAGCATGTATCATTAATGAATGTCAACACAGCAGTGGATTGTTTGGAAGCGAGCCTGATTGATAGACTTCTAAATATTCCAAAAGTGACTGATCAGTTCCCTTTACCACTAACTCACTCTCTCCCTCTATGTATATATGCTCTCAGTTGTGCCAACATTTAAGCCTCAAGCCTTTTATAAGTGAGGGTGTTATTATTGGTGGTACTTCACAAAAAGATAACCTGATGTGGGGCAGGGAGCTGGCCAAGGCAGCTCCAGCAGCAGGGGCAGAGGCAGGAGTTCAGCATCCAGCTCCTTCAGCTGTACCAGCCTGGCCCAGAACAAAGAGACTCATTACATGTACTGCTCTGGATTTGATAAAATGACCCCAGATCATATTTAGGCTATGAATGGCATTTTTTTTTTTTCAGTTCCCAAGCCTGCAAGAGCTAACAGGCCATGTTTAACTGTCTAAGAGCTCATTTCGCCTGCAGCGCCGACCTTAATGCCAACCATTACCTCATCTAAATTCAGGGAATACATGTTCATGACACGCCTCTCCCCTGCATCAATATCAAGGCTGATGATTCAAAGGAAAAAAAATACCAGGACAAAAAGGCAAGCTGTAAGACAGACAGAATCCTCCAAACACTTCTGCTCCAATGTTTGCAGAAGCAAGCTGCTGAATTTTCTCCCATCGTTCTACTCTCAGAGAGACATGGAACTCCAAAAGCAGGGCCCTGCCTGGCTTTGCAACTGCAGATCAAGCCCAGAGTGTGCCAAGTCTGACATGTGCTAAATGTAGTGCAAGGGAGCGCTGCTGAAGAGCTGCCCACACTGCCTCCCTCCATCCCACATGGGTGCGATGGGCTCTGAAGTTGGAAAGGGCCAGGCACCCTTTGCAGCAATGCAGGGGTAAAGAAACACAGCACCAAGGGAAGGGAATGCTCGGGGTTGGGGCTTTTGTTTTTATTCTTTTTAAAGCAAACTGTGCTATTTATAAAATCATGGCCAAATTGATGCATCTGCTGCAGAGCTTCAGTTACCGCTGGGCAGAGAAGCAAGACAACCACAATCTTTTCTCCTTAATGCATTCCACCCCTCTGGGTTCTCCTGCAGTTAGGCAATCAGAGCAGCTAGAGCATGAAGAGGTTTGCTCAGCTCATCAGCCATCATTCCTGCAAGAGCAGGGAAAGGCCTTGCAACAACAGGGGTATATATAGATACTTCACTCAATCCTGACCAAAAGGTCAAGAGAAAAGGTCAGCTAATACCCACACTGTTCATGCCAAATTATTCGAGCCACTCAGGACCCATGCTTGTCTTTCTTTTAAAACTAAAAAAACCCCCATTAGCAGTCATAGAAAGACTGAAATCGTGATTGCCACAGTGCACTGGAGTTGGATTCTGCATCTGGTTTCAGGGCATTTCCAAGGAAATTTAAAGTTTTGGCAAAGGTACACAGAGCTTGAGAAGCACCCTGCCCTCCCATGGTTCTCCCCCAGCCACTCCACTGAGCTCACGCTGCGGCTGCCTGGAAAAGTCCCACTCAGCTCCACCTTCCCGCACAACAGTGGGAGGGAGGGAAACACAATGCTTCAGTTATGAAAACCAAACACAACTTTGAAGTAGTTTCACAAATTCAGTAATCTGAGTTGATTGCTAACACGTGGGGCTTTTTGAAATACAGAGCCCATCCTGCTGCCTCTGGCTCAGGAAGTCCCTGACCGGCTCCCTGGAGGGTGTGGGGAGGGATCGCCCTGTGCTTGCCCTGTTCCTGTGCTTATCTGTTCGCAGCTGATAGCAGTGCAACTGCTGGAGAGAGGACACGGGAGCCTGCAGACAGCCTCCCTGCTGAGGCTCTGGAACTCTAATTACACTTTGCACCAGTGTGTATGCACCAAAACAGACTGTACCTACTGCATTATTTGTTTGTCTTCCGAGGAAAAACATAAATAAAATGCACTTTCTTGCCTTTCTCAAGGGTCCCATGTGGACAACTGCTGCCCTGACCAAGCTCACAGCAGCTCTGGGCACTTGCCCAAAACCAGACCCACACTGGATTTCTCCCTGACCAGCAAGCGAGCCACATGGGAAGTGGACCCTGATGTCTGAGGCTGAGGAAATGGACTGAAGAGAGCTCCTGCATTAGTGCACTTGTCTGTCTGCAGAAAAAGGGCAAAGAGACGTACCCTGCCCCTGCCACGCATCGTCTGCAGGGAGGAAAGTCGAGCTGCCATGCCAACAGCATCTGGAAGGACTGTCCTCAGATGATTTACTCTTCATGTTATCTATGCATAGGAAAGCATCTTCATTAAAAAATTAAACCAAAAAAAGCCCAAATCCCAAACCTAAGAGATAATCACATAGGTATATTCACATTATTAAAATCAATTAATCATGCCTCTGTCTGCTTGCTGTGTCACGATGCCTGGATGTTATGTAATTTAAGCCACACATTAATCTATGCTTCTCATCACAGTGGATTTATTAACAAAGGCTGGACGAGGACATTACGTGCATAAGTTATTAAAAGCAACTCACTCAGGAGTGGCTACACTAACAATATTCAGAAATGTAAATTTCTGGCATGTCTCTGCTGGGGACCTAAGGAAGGAGCTGTAGTTCCTGCAGAACAAAAGCCACATCCAGACTATCCAGCTCCAACTCCCACCACCTTCAGTGAGAAGGCTTCTACTCAAGCTAACAGAAATCCATAATTACCAAATTAAATGCTCCATCAAAGAGCACAGGTGTGAGTGCTGCTGGAGGAAAAAGAAAAAGTTGTTTTGATGATTACTTTCAGTAACTAAAGCAACCAGTAGTATTCACATGCCTCCGTGAATGACTCCCCGTAGGCCCTTTCTAAGGCCTGCATGTAACAGACTAGGGTTTTCTTCACATCATAAATCAGAGGTTATTTTTCACATATCTGATTTTTCCTTTCTTCCTTTCACCTAGTGAACTCTGTGGTTTATGCAATTGTTTATCAGTTAGATTTTTTGCTGCATAAATGCAGATGTTAAAAAATATTTCTCCTCGTTGAATACTTGTAGATTAGGAACTGCTTGAATCGACCAACAAAGTATTGGAAAATAGATGGTTAAATATGGCATATATTATATTAATTGCCTTATCTGGCTTTAGAAGCTAGTTTCAGAATTCTGGCTAACACCACACATGCTGTTTTGTGCACAGATGTCCACCTATATGTATCTATGCTTGTCTTTAGCATCTCTAAAAGATTCGGGACCAGACTTTGCATTCATCATTCAGCTAAGGTTTCAGTCAAATGTGAGTTGCTGGTAGGCAGGGAATGCATGAACCAGGGGCCCTTGGAGTCAATCAGTGAGGACTGACAGTTGCAAAGATGCAAAGTGAAAGCCAGAAATGAGGCTTAACTCAATGCAAAGCGAGGAGATGCTCCATCCTTCTCAAGGCCATGCATGGAGAGGCTCAAGCTGAAAATCCCTCAGTGTGCTGGATGGGAAGCTGCTGGCTAGGCAGCCTCTAACACAGCCTTTCCAAGCTGCACATTCACTTCCTCCCTCAGCCTGAAATTCTCTGAATTCATTGGGTATCAGAACACAACAGAAACCTTCTGTGTGAGTCAACCTAACAGAAAGAATCTGCAGAGGAGGCACTATTTTTTAAATTTATTCCCAAATGAGAACACGAGTTTGGAAAGCACTCAATAAAAGGTTCTGATGTCACTCCCTAAAACATTAGTGTGCTGGATCGCAGATGCAAGCAAGCTCTGCAAGGGAGCTTGACTAATGAGATGTGGCTCCGGGCGAGAAGACCCATATGTGATCAATGAGAGCCCCTTTCAGCCAAGCAGCTAAGAAAGTGGTAGAAGAATTCAGATGGAAGTACAACGACAGGCCACTCACCTAAATCCGTAGAGAGATCTGACAGTGTCCCAAAGGTCACAGGACAGGATTTTACATCCGCAATATCCCATGTTCCTGCATTTAAAATGCAAACAAACAGTAACCCAAAATCTGATGTCATGTTGACAGTTTCTACCTCATGCTCCCAAGCTCATTACAGCCCTTCCATGTTCTCTCCATTCCAAGCCTGCATCCACTACTGTTGCTAGATACGAATCAAACAAGGTGAAATCACCATTATGGACAGAGAGAGTCCAGTCCCATCACCATGTACACCTTCTCAGCCTTTCAGCATGCATGTCACACCAGCAGGGCACTTCTCTGGACCTAAATTCCTCACTCATCTGAACTGATGTCTGCTTTATGCACTGCTGGCAGTTGTCATCATGTTTTGGAATTTGGCCCTTTTGAAAGCATTAGAGCAAAAATGGTACTAGTGTCCTCCCTCATCGACCCTATACTTTGCAAGAAGGACTCTAGCAGAGAAGTCAGCTCGTGAGGGCAACCTTAAGAGCATTTTCTGAATCATCAGAGTACTGGATTACTGCTACTGATGGTGAGTCACCATGTGGCCTTATATACCATTCAATTCAGCCACCATGCTCAATTAATCACTGAGAATGTAGTCAAAATCAAATGCTTTTGATTTAGGACTATCCTGCCTTATCCTGCTTTGAAACACACGGATATACCCTGCAGCCTAACTCTGACCATGTGTGAGCATCCTCGGAAGGCAAGGCTTTGGTTGTAAAGGACACAAACACTAAATACCTGTGGGTAGAAAACAACTTGCACCCAGCAGATAGTCTACAACACAAGAAATTCCTGCCATAAGGACCCCTCTTTTCACATTGCTGGGAAATAAATGATGGCTACCAGGGTCCAAGGGGGGTGGACAACACTGTGTG
This sequence comes from Dryoscopus gambensis, assembly GCA_013389985.1. Lineage (NCBI taxonomy): Eukaryota > Metazoa > Chordata > Aves > Passeriformes > Malaconotidae > Dryoscopus > Dryoscopus gambensis. Next base: position 64,764 of record WEIT01004800.1, read on the forward strand.
CAGGGTGAATGTCGATGGGGCTACACTCTGATGAGGACACAGCAATTTTTGCAGCTTCCCCTTGGCAATATTTGAATGTCAGCACTCACCTACGTTGGAGAAGACATCGTCCTCTGGCCTGGAGGGTGCCAGTTCTTCCCGCAGGGCTCCTGAGCCTTTCAGCACAGTCCCACACTCGGCCTTGGCAAAGAAAGCACCTTTTCCACCTCCACTGGTGTCCTCTGTGAGTGGCCACACTGCTCCTTTCTCATCCCAGTCAAAGGCTGGCTCAACTGCTGAGCTACCCAAGGATGCTCTGCTGGTGTCTTCTCAGGAATAAACATTACCACAGAATTATAATTATTTTTAATTACAGGTAAGATTTTGTACAGGAGAGACAACAGAACAATGCCTGATCTAAGCCCATAAGATGTTGTGACTATTTCCAACTGAAATTATTTACAGATACAATGACAGCGAAGCAGAGCTCCTGGGATGGGACACTGAAATGGAAAACAGGAAGGAAGACAAATGTGAGAAGGAAGGCGCCACAGCAGCCTTGGGCATGCCTCCCTGAAGGGGAGGCTCAAGGCCTCCAGAGTCCTGTTGGGGGCCCAGGGCACTGAAGGGAGAGAAAGAGAACAGCTGGACCTCTAAGGAAAAAGAAAGCAAACCTCTTGGATGTTGGTAGTTCAAGGCTGCTAGAGAAATCAGCGCCAGACAAATGAATATTTAAAAAAATGACAGTTATGTCCAACATTTTTGGTCCAAGGGACTCCTAAAGTGTTTCATGACTCCAGCCTTCAGAATAGCAAAGCATTTTCTGGAGCTCTGGTGAAGAGGAGACCACTGCTGACATCAACTCCACCTTCCTATACCTTAATGCTGATGCTGCTGTTTCTTCCCTGCCAGGGAACATCAACCAGCACTCGGCAGAGTTAGGGCTTCTTCCTAGAAGATCAGCTCTCACTACTCTGTGAATGCCCATGCTAACATGATCACTGGGTTCAGCGTCCTCCACAGCCCAGGGTCCAGGATTGCACCAAGGACTTCTGGTACTTCAAATAAGACTTGGTGAACTGAGCTCCCTTTCCTGGGTCAGCAAAGCCCTTAGCACCTGCATGACCTTAGGGTTAAACCCTGTGGGGTTCTGCATGTGCAGCTGGCACCACTGATGACACCGGCCAACTTACATGAAGAAAGAAACGTGGACCCCTTTACTTTATTGGAGAGAAAGTGGAGACCTCAGCACCTCTAGCCTTTAAAGACCCTTGATAAACCAAGAGTTAAAAATCTAAACTCTTGATATTTAACTCTGTATAATCCAAATTATAGATAAAGTGGTCCCAAGGTGCCTGTATATTTTTCTATTGAAATTTCCTATTCTCTTACCTTTCAATTTTAATAGAGCATCTGAGAGCACTTTAGGAGCCTTATTGCGGACGCTGCACTAACTCACTGTAGTGCTGTATCCAGCTACATCTCCCAATCCAACTACGTCTCTCCAATACCCAAACTCCTACCTTAGCTTCTAAATTACTGTAATATAATAAACTTAAAGGTTATTTTGATCATTTTATCACAGATAATGCAAATGCTTCCAAATGCCTTAATTCCATGACCTGCTTTCATATAGTGGTTATTACACATAACATGATTAGTAGAAATATATATAGGCATAAGTGCACAGCAGACACCTTGAAATCCCTGGAGGAAAAATGTGGAGCGAGCACAAAGTGTTGTTTCATTTTATCTCATTAGGATAAGAGTATATCCCTGCTATAGTTCTTTAGTCTGGGCAATCCTGGACTAAAGAACTTGTTTGGAACTGAGCAAATTATGTGTGTTTTTATACGTCCATTATCAGAAAACTTCTATCAAGCCACGCAGATGGAACTAGCCCACGTGACACCAAGCCTTTAGCAGATCTCAAATCTAACAGACATCTGCTTTCAAAGTCCTGTGGGTAATGCTGGGTGTTTTAATGAGAGCATGGAATAAAAGGCAAGCTCCCAAGTAAAAGCTCCCAAAGCTGTTTTTTCTTAAGTAAATAGCCTCAGTAAATGCACGGATTTTGCTGCCAATGACAGACAGAGCAAACAGAAAGACACTGGGGTGTAAGGAGAGGTAACAAACCCAGCCAAAGTGTGTGAATTGAGCCTATACATTTACCTTTTTGTTTCAGCCTTTCCTTCCTTAAGTGTCTCTTTTCACGGCTGCTGATCTTCGTCTGCCAAACTCCTACAACACAGAGCAAAGTTCATTTTTAAGCTATCAAAGAACTTTTTTCATTGCCTTTACTGCTTAGCACCAAGGTAAGTAGCTATCTGATAGTTTCTGATGCTGGCTGTAAAAGAGGCATTAGATCTCATGCAGCATGTCTCCTGTGTGCAGCATCTCCCCTGTGTGCAGCATCTCCCCTGTGTGCAGCCTTTGCTTCCTCTACAGAAATGCGTTACACAAGAAATCCCCATCACAAACCTGTCTGTCATGTCCTGACTCATGTAACTGCACATATTTTTCTGTCCTGTGTGTCAGGCTGATGTGACGTCCATTCCCTTGAGGGATGTCACAGCAGAGCTTCAACCACCTTGTATGTCTGACAGCAGGGAGAAGTTGATGAAAATCTTAACCATTAAATAAGGCTTCAATTTATGGGTTCCTCTAGCCCTGAACTTATGCTAAGACTTGTTCTGCAATGTGGGCACCCTCTCCCACTCAGCTGGTTTACACACACATTCACTCACACCCATGGGGCCACATCCTGTCTCCATTCAGGCTCTCCATGAGCCAAGAAGTCAGAGGAGGTGCTGGCAAAAAATGGTTAATCAAGGAAAAAACACAGCCCACGAAGCTGACCAAGACACTTCCTTTCTCTGAAGCATCCCTGGAGAACACGTGAAGCATCCCCCAAAAACACATGAAACAGTTCAGCTGGCTCAGCCATTCAAAAAACTATAGATCCATTCGAAGAAAGCCTCTGCTGTGTCGCCTTCTCCCCCAACAGCTTCACGGGCCCCAGGAAGGACTCTGGTCCAACAGCAGTGAGGGCTTCTCTTGCTCTCACCACCACACTAATCACATTGTAATCTTTTAAGCCCAGAAAAGCTTAGAATTTGTTGTTTTCAATATAACCCTTGGTGGGGGGAGGCAGAGAGGGGCTCATGGGATGCAATGTATTTTCCAGTGAAATTCTAGCTGCCTGAGCTTTGCTGGCCTCTGCCAGATTTCTCTGCAGATCTGCTTGCAAACAAAGATCTTGGCCCTGCTCACGGGTGTGCTAGAAGTCGGCTGTGAATTGCCCCAGAACCTTTACTGTTGGGTGTCCCCATCATTCCCCTGGGGGGAGGGAGCTCTGGGATGGCCACAGGACATGGCACAGGGTCTGCCCCTGCCCCTGCCCCTGCTGCCTGGTCACACGTACCCAAGTTCTGTGTTTCAATTAGTCCCAGGATGTTCCCCAGGCTCAGGGTACACGGGGTTCTGGGAGGATTCTGTAGTCAGTGTGCTGGCTTCAGCCATGTGGCTGGTAATAAACATCATGCTGAAATATCTACAAAAATGAGTCTTTCCTGATTTCTTCTACTGGCCAAGCTGTCTCCCAAACGCTGCAGAGAACGCACTGCAGCAAATGGTGGAAAGTGCAGCGGGCAAGAAAGCCTTCGACCCCTGCTTGGAGACAGCGAGCCTGCTCAGAGGAGCAGCGAAGATTCTGAAAAATCCCCAGAAACCCCGTGAGTAGACTTTTATTTTGCTGTCCTCTCTCACTATGGAGAATTCGTGGGAAGAATCATGGCTCTCCGAGCCTCAAAAGGATATTTATCTTAAACTTGGAAAAGTCCTGGAACAGCGATATGCAAATTTCAGCCATACCAAGGCTCAAACAGAGCTGAGACACTGTCTTAATTATCTTTTTAAGAATATTTTTTACATTTCTTGGAACTTAATCCTTACAAGAGACTTTTGGAAGGATGTTTGGGCTCAGTTAATTTTTCTATCGAAAAATATGCCGATGGAAGAGTATTTCCATGAATATTATCTGATCACGGATGTGCTGGACTCCATTCATGCCCCAGCGCCGGATAATGGCGTCCACAGCGAGGCCACATTGCCGGTCCAGGAGCGCGCGAAAACACGCGGCGTGCCCGGCCCCCACGGCACTGCACACTGAGATGTGAGCGCCACCCCTCCCAAAACCACGCGGCCGCAGCCCCGGGTGCCAAGCTGGCTCCACACCGCGGTGAGGCAGCCACGGCGGGCCACGGCCCCAGCGGCTCTGGCCAGAAANCGTGGTGGGACCGGCGCAGCATGGTGGGACCAGGGCCAGGGCGGACGAGCTGCACGGAGGCGTGGCAGCAACTCCGAAAGCTAGAAACGGCCGTAACCATGACAACAAGGGCGGCGGCAGTGGCGACACACGTAGAGTGGAGCGGCATGGCCTGGCCTGGCCCCCGTGGTCCCAGGAGCGGCCCCTGATGACCACCATACCCCGGCAAGTCCTGACCCCACAGCGGGAGCGTGCGGGTGCCAGCAGACACTACCGGCTCGACGCGGAGGCGGCAATCACCAGTGAGACGGCAGTGACTCCAAACCAGCACCGACAACACAGACTGCAAAAGGAGAAGTTCTTGCAACAAAAGTTTTAGGATTTGTTAAATGGTACCATGTTAAGAAAAATCATGGGTTTATAATGCAAAAGGATGCAGGGGAAGGTGTCTTTATTCATTGCACTGCCATTAGAAAGTTTAACCCCCAAAAGTTAATCTCTAGCGTGGGGGATAGGGAGATTGTGGAGTTCGATATCGTCCAGGGAAGGAGAGGTCCACAAGCAGCCAACGTTACAGGACCTAATAATGTTCCAGTCCAAGGCAGTATATATGCTCC
>WEIT01004800.1:71008-86284 GCA_013389985.1 Dryoscopus gambensis
GGGGGGTGCAGCGAGCACCGTGCGGAGTGCACAGACAGCTCAGAGGCACCCGGGTGGCGCGGTGAGGGGCGGCAAGCTTCGGGCAGTGTGCGCAAATGACAGAGCGGGCACGGCGGCGCGGAGTGACCCTGTGGGGCCAGGCAGCGGCGTGGTGGGACCGGCGCAGCATGGTGGGACCAGGGCCAGGGCGGACGAGCTGCACGGAGGCGTGGCAGCAACTCCGAAAGCTAGAAACGGCCGTAACCATGACAACAAGGGCGGCGGCAGTGGCGACACACGTAGAGTGGAGCGGCATGGCCTGGCCTGGCCCCCGTGGTCCCAGGAGCGGCCCCTGATGACCACCATACCCCGGCAAGTCCTGACCCCACAGCGGGAGCGTGCGGGTGCCAGCAGACACTACCGGCTCGACGCGGAGGCGGCAATCACCAGTGAGACGGCAGTGACTCCAAACCAGCACCGACAACACAGACTGCAAAAGGAGAAGTTCTTGCAACAAAAGTTTTAGGATTTGTTAAATGGTACCATGTTAAGAAAAATCATGGGTTTATAATGCAAAAGGATGCAGGGGAAGGTGTCTTTATTCATTGCACTGCCATTAGAAAGTTTAACCCCCAAAAGTTAATCTCTAGCGTGGGGGATAGGGAGATTGTGGAGTTCGATATCGTCCAGGGAAGGAGAGGTCCACAAGCAGCCAACGTTACAGGACCTAATAATGTTCCAGTCCAAGGCAGTATATATGCTCCGAACCACAATTATTTCAAACAAAATCTACGTTTTAAACAGCCCCTATGGTGCCCCTTTCCTACCTTTCCCTTTTATTATCCCTAATTTATGGTTCCAGAAGTTCCTACTCCATTCTTCCCTCCAGGGTTCACTCCCTAAAACCGTGCCTTTCCATATCCTACAAACCCATTTCCCCAAAATCCCATCCCTCTGCCGAGTGGTGGATAAAAAGAGGAAGGGAAGGAATTTAGAAACCCTCTCCTGCCTCAGTTTCCCCTCCAAGTGGGCCAGAAATAAGCTGTTTGGACATTGGAACTCAGGGCGGGTAACTTGTGTTCTTTTGAAATTGTTCTTGTTATTTCGTGTTTGTTCTGCTGTTTCAAATGTTGGATTTTTGGGACCCTTGGAAAAAACCTTCAAAATATAAAACAAAAGGGTGAATTGTTGGGTCTCCCCCCCGTTCCCCTGGGGGGAGGGAGCTCTGGGATGGCCGCAGGACGTGGCACAGGGTCTGCCCCTGCTGTCTGGTCACATGTACCCAAGTTCTGTGTTTCAATTAGTCCCAGGATGTTCCCCAGGCCTGGGGTACACTGGGTTCGGGATGATTGCTTAGTCAGTGTGCTGGCTTCAGCCATGTGGCTGGTAATAAACACCATGCTGAAATACCTACAAAAATGAGTCTTTCCTGATTTCTTCTACTGGCCGAGTGTCTCCAGAACACTGCAGAGAACGCACTGCAGCACTTTACCAGCCTCAGTCATGGGCACAACAATGTGCTGCTCCATCTGTGTATCAGCACAGCAGAGGCCACAAGATTAGGGGGAGAGTATGAAGAAGGACCTTGTTGACCACTGGGCTTCTGACCTCTTCAGAGATCCTTCCTCACCTGCAGATTTGCCTTCCCTGTGTACGCAGTCAGGACCTGGGGAGCGTGGCAGGAAAGCACATGGCCCATGTCAGAGACTGAAATGTTATGGTTTATGGCTTAAACATCTTTATGAGGGACTTTTGCCCATTATAGAAAAAGGGTATAGTGAAGCTGCACTACTGAAGCCCAGCCTGGATGGGCCTCCTGACTGACCCCCTGAACTGTGAGTTAAACACCTAAGGCAGCTTGAGATAAGGAAAGTGACACTATTGTTCAAAGCATCTGGAAGAGCCCACCACCTTCTGTGGAGGCCACAGCCCCAGGTTTATCAGCTGCCAGACTTGCACAGACCCTGCACCAAAGGGGGAGGAGGAGAGAATTTGGGTGTGTGGCACAGGCTCTGGTCAGAGGCAGTGAACGCCCATCCTCTGCCATGCAGACCAGGTCAGCTGTGGAGNGGGACTTTTGCCCATTATAGAAAAAGGGTATAGTGAAGCTGCACTACTGAAGCCCAGCCTGGATGGGCCTCCTGACTGACCCCCTGAACTGTGAGTTAAACACCTAAGGCAGCTTGAGATAAGGAAAGTGACACTATTGTTCAAAGCATCTGGAAGAGCCCACCACCTTCTGTGGAGGCCACAGCCCCAGGTTTATCAGCTGCCAGACTTGCACAGACCCTGCACCAAAGGGGGAGGAGGAGAGAATTTGGGTGTGTGGCACAGGCTCTGGTCAGAGGCAGTGAACGCCCATCCTCTGCCATGCAGACCAGGTCAGCTGTGGAGCCCTTCACCCTGGGAAAGCCACATCTAAGAGACATGCATGTGAGCGACAGCAGAGGGAGTGTCATGGCCCATCAAAGGTTCCCCCCCAAAGGGGTCCCCAGACCCTGCACCAGAGCACTGCACATGATGCAAGAAATCCACAGTGTTGGAAGGGAGAGTGTCAAACCTGCCCCCCTCAGGGGAGGTACCTGCGCCTTCCCACCTGGCCCAAACGGGACTCTATACTTTTAGGCGGGGGACCCTCATCACCAAGAAGACCAGATGGAGGAAGCCACAAGACGTTGTTGGAACCCATGGAGGGGTGATATGTTTCTACTTAATCTTTGTCACTCTCCCTGTCCCCNAGAGACATGCATGTGAGCGACAGCAGAGGGAGTGTCATGGCCCATCAAAGGTCCCCCCCCAAAGGGGTCCCCAGACCCTGCACCAGAGCACTGCACATGATGCAAGAAATCCACAGTGTTGGAAGGGAGAGTGTCAAACCTGCCCCCCTCAGGGGAGGTACCTGCGCCTTCCCACCTGGCCCAAACGGGACTCTATACTTTTAGGCGGGGGACCCTCATCACCAAGAAGACCAGATGGAGGAAGCCACAAGACGTTGTTGGAACCCATGGAGGGGTGATATGTTTCTACTTAATCTTTGTCACTCTCCCTGTCCCCCCGCCCCACCTCTTTTTCTATTTCTTTCTTTCTATCTTTTCTCCTTTTTCTCTTTGCCTCTTTTACTGTTAAAGAAAACATATCAATTTTTTGGTATCAACATCTTACCTTGTTTGGTTTTAATCATGTTTTTGGGTATATTCAAATCTTTCAGAGTTCAATCCATTTTATTCAGAGTGTTAGCTCTCTTTACTCCTCTGTAATTAGACCAGATCACAACAGCCCCTGTCCACATAGTTACATGTAGGAAGGAGCAGGTGATAGAAATAACTCTCAAACTGGCAGCTTTCCCCACTAACACAGAACTCTAGAATAGCAGAGAAGACCTCCCTTCTGACATATTTCATCCCATGTTGTTATTTTTTGGTAATATGCATTAGATAACAGAAGAATCAGATCTTTTGTTACCTTCCTCCTCTTGCAGTTTGTCTTTTTCCACAGAAAGCAGATCTTTTGGCACTTCCTTGTCTGAGCACTGGGTTTTCCTCTTCTTCTTAGGCTACAGTATTTATGAGACACACAGCAGAAAGATAGAACAGATATTTGTTACATTTCATCCAGAAGAAAAAAGAGTCAGAGCAGTAGTTTCAAAATGGAGACAACCCATGATACTCAAAGAGAGCAGGGGATTGCTGGAGTCTTTAAGTGTGTGCAAAAGCCTTCCTGAGCAGATTTTATTGCAAATTCCAAACCAATAAATGCTATTGCTTTTATTGGTTTACAGATCTTATCTGCTAGATTAGAAAGTTCACATTTTAATTCACGTATCCACTCTATAGTAAGATTTGCATTCATCTTTCTTAAGTTCTAATGTTCTTCCTGTGAAGGAGGAAAGTCTAAAGTATTTACCCCCTTTAAAATCAGGAATGCTGAAATCAAGAGTTAGGGTCCTGTCAATGCTTTGTAAAATCCCCATTCCTCCCCGCCCCGGTGCCCCCCAAACCATGGAACAGCCTATTTTTAATGAAGGTATCTGTAGTTCACACTAATCTAAAAGGGCACAGGAGTAGCTCAGGCCATTTTCACACAGCTTGATGAAACAGTAGTGCTAACCTTAAACCATCAATTTTGAATGCTCTAGTTTAAACACAGTGGTTCTTGACTTTTCCAAGGTGGAAAACCCCTGCCAGAAACACAGTTCCCTGCACAGGCTCAGGGGCTGCTCCTCACTTAGAATCACAGAATCACAGGATGGTTTGGAAGACCTTAAAGATCATCCAGTTCCAACCCCCTACCATGAGTAGGGACACCTTCCACTAGACCAGGCTGCTCAAAGCCCCATCCAGCCTGGCCTTGAACACTTTAAGGGACGGGGCAGCCATAGCTTCTCTGGGCAACTTAGAACTTGGTATAAAGACTTGGAAGCTCTTTAAAGCATCAGCCTCTTCCTCCACACCTGTACAAGTGCTCAATACCCAAGGAAATGTCCCTGTCAGAGCTAGAACAGAAATACAGGAGATACCAGCACCCACTTCTGGGCTTGGATGATGAGACCATCCCCCTAGTAGTGGCAGTGAAAAGCACTACGGTGTGACTGTGCCAGAAAATTAAGTGGTCTGATATTCCTAAGTCATCTCTTAAGTGCAGCAAACTCAGGAAGAACAAATTACCTTAAAAAAGGAACATTCTTAAAACAACTGTCTCTTGAAAGACAGTACATAAACTCTAAAACTCTTGCTGGTACCTTGAGGAGCTTTTTCTCTCTGATGTTGACTGGTGTGATAAGATGGCCATTCACTGGAACCTAGGAGATAGACAATAAAAAAATGCATTCTAGTACATATACATGCATATATGTGTATGTGTAAATATACATGTAAATATATTTATTTCAATACCTTCCTATAATACATATAATAGTCTGAAAGATACAACTAAGAAATCCCCTGTACAAATCTGGGCTAGAATTTGTGGCCTTGTTCCAACTGGAGTAATTTATTCCAAATTAATTAATGTATGCTAAGCCATTATGAATGTAAATCCAGAAACTCCACAAAGATTTATTCCAAAGCAGATATATTTGTGGTTTATCATAAGATTTGTCTAGGATCAAAGTTGTTTTTCAAATAGGGTAAGCCTGTCTTAAAAAAATAGCATAGACAGGAGAAGGCTTATTTTAATTCTTGTTTACCAGTTGGGGTGGACTTTACATTCCCTCTCAAGTCTATCTGACCAACTAAAAGAATAGATTTTATCCTACCTAGATCCTGTAAAGTAAACAATAAATGTTTAAGGACTTCTCAAATTATAGTTTGATCATTGTGTCAGCTGTCTCAGAACTCCCTGGCAATTGCCAGCCACCAGCTACAGGGATGGGAGGGTGTAAATCTGCAGCTGAGACAGCAAGGGCTGTGCCAGCAAGGGCACACTGTGCAAAGCCAACAGCATCCAAGACAAGGCAGAAGCTCCCTCCACAGGTGCGTCTGTTTCTCCCTGACAGACAAAGGACCTCGTTGCTGGATGTATGGCACTTCTCTGCCTTAGCCAGGTTGCTCTCCTTGTGCAATGCAGCCACTGCTTAGCACTGCCCAGGCTTCCTTCAGCCCATCAGACCTGTTGGGCTGCCCAGCTGATCCCACAGCTCCCAGCAGGAGTGACTCAGGCAGTCACCCTAATCCCTGATCCATCCTCCTCCTCCTCTGCCTGGGACAAGAGGATCCCTGGCAGGTGAAGGCAGCCCTGCCCGAAGCAAAACTTGTTCGATCCTTGTTGAGCCCACAGTCCTCTTGGGGAAGGGAAACCTGCTGAGATTTCCTCCTGTCTCCTCCTCTCCTCTTTCACAAGTCATCTCTGTCCCTGAGACACTGTGGCAGTGATTAGTTACCAGCAGATAAAATCCTATGGGTGACTGTGCATGTCTGTCCCCAGCAGACCCAGTGGGGCTGCAGTCCTTCAGACTCTTAATGCTCATCTCTTTGATATTTTGGGGATTTTAGAGCTATTCCTCACACGTCTCAGAAAGGTCTGGTTTGAAGTGCATGACAGGCACCTGTATGTTGGCAAATGCTTCATCCCTGGAGGTGCTCCCAGACCAGTTACAAGCCCATGGTGTTCATCACATATTCCACAATTATTAGGTGAGGAGGCCCCAAAATTGTGGACTTTGCACACAGACAATACTGATTCTGGGTCTTCCAGTAAAACATCACAGTAACAGGAGGCAAAGCCCGTGCCTGTAATATCAGTAATTCCACCAGCTTCACATTATAAGCTTAAGCCAAAATGGTCCACATCTTCTCTGTCTCCCTTGGCTGTCAAATGCAAACAATATAATTGTTTAGAATTATATTATTCTGAACATTAGTAAAATAATTACTTCTGTGTTAAAACCCAGCAACATTTGTTAATAGCTAGCAAGGCTGTCTTGTTTCTTCCCACAGGCTCTCTCTTCTAAGACTCTCAGGTTCGTTTACTAAAGGCACTCCATACACCCCACCACCAAACAAACCATTTTCCATCTCCTGCTCTGCTCAAGGGAAAAATCCCACTCCACCTGCAGCAGGAAGGGAAGCAGCCTCTCACATATGATGTGGGATATAAAATACAAAACCGGGGGCATTTTGGTGAAAGTTTGAACCACGTAGATATGGAAAATCTTGAGCTTATAGTATTCTTTCTTTCTCAGCATATGCTTATGCCATTTAAATGTGTGAAAATACAAATAGATCTTGTCTCAGTGGACAACAATTCCCATGCAATATAGAATGTTGGGAAAGTGACTTTCCATTATGTGACAGAGAACTTCAGGAAAACTGAATTTTATCATATGAATGCAAGAAGAGATGATTGGTGGAAGCCACACAACATGTAAGTGGGATATTCCTTCCTAATGTCATCAAACCCTGGTGATTTCCCAGTTTTCATAATGAAATCTTCACTTTTTCCTAAAGGCTTTGCGAATGGACCGCCCAAGTGAAGGCACTTTGAACAAGACTGCCACCATGGGCACAGAAATAGCAACACCAGCTTAGGAGGCAAAGAGGAGGATGCTTTTTTGCCTTCTGTCAGACACACACAGATATGAGGGTACAAGACATCCCACCTCCTGTTAGCCTCTCTTTATATCAAGATGCTTCTGCAAGCATGAGGGACTACAGGCAGAGACAAGGAGATGTCAGGATTAAGGACATGAAACTGCCTTCCTCCCCCAGGCTGGCGTAAGCGAGCACAGCCCGAGGCTATACAGAGCCCTCACACAGGCAAGGAGAGCTCCAGAGGGAAAATGTTGAGTGCAATAGAGGATTAGGGAAGATGCAGACTGCATTGGCTCTGACAGACTTGTCTCAGCTGGGCAGGATCACTTTCCTGGACCTTCTCTCCCTATAAATGACAGCAAGCAGAGAGCTGGAAAAATTGCAGCACTTTGTTTTAATGCTTTGCCAACCTGACAGCTGCATACTTTTACCAGACAAGCACAACACTTGCTACCTAAATGATATTTCATCTGCTAGACAAACATCCCCCTCTCTCTCCATCACTGACTAGGAGGTTAAAAACATACCGTTGACAGTCATTTACTATGTTTCAGGGGTCTTCATGATGACTGAGTGGCTATTCAGCCCTAAGTGCCCACCTGGGACTCCTGAACCTTGTTGCATCCTTCCTAAAGAGCAGCTGAGTGCAAAAAAATACCAGACCTGACCACTGACTGATGCTCAGCAAACAGCCCACCACCTCTTCTTTCAAACCTGAAATATCTCTTGCTTCTCTGCCATTCTTCAGTAATACCAGCAACTCCCTTCCTTTCATCACCAAGAATTTTTACTGAGTTCTACTTCCTTTCAGTGGAAATGTATTATGTTAGCCTGACCTTTTGTATTAAATCCTGCCCTTATCCAACCCTTTTTCAGGCAGTAAGCTGGCTGTGTGGCTGAGGAACCCCACCCTATCCTATTCTTCCCTTTTGAAGCCCTTAGGGTAGGGGATTAGTCATGCCTCTTTATCGTGCCATTTGGCCACTATGAAAAGGAAAAAGGAATTTTCATTATTTTATTTCATTTAAACTATTGTAATCATTAAAGAAAAATTAATATTGCCAGGGAAGTTCTTTTCTTAATGAAAAATGTAGTTTTGTACAGGGAAAACGCATCTAAACCCACCAAATTAAATGACTATATTAAGTCGAAAGTGAAATTCCAAATACATCAAATATATGCAGAGAAACAGAATCAGGACTTTTAGCGGAATCAGACTTAGCATATTAATTTCTACTCACATTCTGTGGAACAATAGAAAGATTATTTTTAGTTCATGACCATTTGGTTCATGACCCACTGGAACAGGATTTCCCCCCCACCCCCTGCCTTTTTTTCCCTTTTATATGTAACTTAAGGTTATATTTCTGATGATTGCTCGGAAACTAGCAATTTCTGATTCTCTTGAGCTGGTGTTTAATTTATTTTATGCTGTTAATATAGTTCTACATAAAGTCACAAAGAAAGGAGGCAAAGTGATACATCTCCAAGTGCTAAAAATTACTGGGTTTAATTATTAGTATATAAACCTTGTATTCAAAGCCATAAAGCTGCACCCCTAGACATTTACCTTTATGCATTTCAATAGTTTTGTTAAACTAGTCATTTTTATAAAACCCACCACCTTTGTAAGTGTCTACCAGATCAGGCAGCTTGCTTTCACATCTCAGTGCCACCAAATGGTTAGAGGATTAATTAAAAATTATGTGAATATCAGCTTCAGGTTCACTAACTGCCCTTTGTCCCTCTTAGGGAAGGTGCTTAAAATTGTCTTCCTTAGGAAGGCATGGAAAGATTTGCCCAGTAGAGGGATACTAGGACAAAATAAACTCAGCCTATAAAACCCAAAGGGAGCTATTATATGCTTCACACATTGGAAATAAGGGAATTCATTTAAGAACATGAATAAAGATTCAGAAAATTGTTTTCAGCTACCACTTTCAGAAAACTCAAATTAAGTGGGTTGGGCACTGGAAATGAAAGGAAGCAAAACTACCCCATTCTGGCAGGGGGTCTGTGAACACAAAACCATTTCCAGATTTAAGAAATACTTCCATTAAACTGTTTCTTAGTGCTCATTTCCAGTGGAAAAATAAAGGGGTTTTTTTCATTTTATGTTACAACACAAGATAAATGTGGTGGACTTAGGCCAAAAGGCAATACTGGTGTGACAAAAGTAACACCAAAATGCACTAAATTAAAAAAATAAGGGAGGGGGTGAGAGTAAAGAACAAAAAGAAAAGGACTTTCTAAGCAGGCAGTAAATAACCTCCCTTAAACATGCTCTAACTGAACAAGGTATCACTGCACTCCAGCTTTCTCAGTAGATCTTCAACGAGCTAAAAAGTGAGCAGGAAGTCTTCATCCCTCTCAGCATCCTCTGGAAGACCCGGTCCTTCTCCCTACCCTCCGTGCTATGAGTCAGACATTTGCCGCACCACTCGCAGTTCACTGTTGGCTCTTTGCAGGTGGGTTCTTGTCTCCTGTGCACAGAAGCAGGGGCTGGGCCACAGGGTGAGCAAACGCAAGTGCCGCTGCTGCGGCCAGACGGGAGCTCGCATTTCCCCATCTGCAGTCAACGAGCAATCGGGGACACAAACATGTTGGCAAATAAAGCAGTGCTGGGTTTCATTAATTCTGATTCAGAGTTTCATAAATGGAAGCAGACATCCTGCCCAGTCTGGCTTTGCCACATGGTCTTGTCCTGATGATGGACTTCGCTCTGGGAGACTTATTCCCTAAACCAATGGGAACCAGGTGAATGGGAAAAGACAAGCCTGTGTTTGTCAGAGGAGAAAGGAGGGGGTTTAGGAGAGGCAGAGGCCACCAGAGAAACAGGAAAGTACCAGCTTCAAAGAAAATTACTCATTCAGTCCTAACAGCTAGAGAAAGGACAACACAATGCCAATTTCTGCTGAGGTGAGAATGAAAAGCCAAAAAAACCATATTGGGTTTGTTAGCATAGGAAACTGAGTGGCTCTCCATGCATGGCAGAAGAACATAAAGGAACTTCTTTGGGACATGGCTGCTCACAACACTACACAGACATATCTGCAAAGGGGGTGGAAAAGAGAGCAGAATCTTGGTTTGTGATCAATACTGTAAGTATTAATAATCTTATTATTAACAGCTATTATTGGTATGTGGTAATGCAAAGTTTTCCCTGGCAAAATCACTTGAGACAAATGTGTTCCAGTAGGAAAGAAGAGTCTGTTGGAAAGGAAAATTATGTGGGAAACACATGCAATGAATAGACAGAATCATACGAGAACTACACACTAGGAATACGTGAAATTTTCCCTTTCCCTTAAGGCATCTACCATAGCAAATAAAGGGGTGATTCTCCCATCAAATGGATGCTCCAAGAACCTTGTGGAAAAGGACCTGGGCCATCAGCACAGAAAACCCATTCCTCTGCACACATTCCCAGGGATGAAGTTGCTCATGGGCACCCCTTGAGCACAAACACAGGTTGATAAAAAGAAGTGGGAGCCAGGACTGCATATGTAGCCACTCACATCCAAAAGCAATTCCAAGAGAAAATGTAGGGAAACAGCCTTAAGATGATGCTGCCTACATTATATATCGTCCTCCTGGCCAGCCTTCCCTGGACACGTGAGAAGCCACACAGCAGCCATAAACACAAGGAGCTGACAGGTACCTGCCTCAGTTCAGCTGCTCTCATCATCTGGGGATAAAAACATATGTGGGGAAAGAGTTTCTACAGTGTGAGTAGATTAAAACTACTGTTGTGAGGAGGGATGAAGAAATCAGTTTCCTTGGATCTTCTATTCTGATTAATTAGAGCACCATCTCAACAAGGGATAAAGGCTCCATCTTAAGGAGGCAATTACCAAACTCCAGCACCTTCCAAGATACTTTCAAAATCAATTCTCATCCAAGACAGATGTATAAAAATAACTGTGCAACTGTGTTGCACTGGCATGAAGAATACTGTGTAACCTGACAAGATAAAAGTAAAAGTCTATTTGCAAAACTCTGGAGCTGAAGGGATGGATCTGTTGTTCTTGTACTGTTAAGCAATCCTGCAAGAGGCAAAAAGTATCTCCAGTTTATAAAGGCACTTCTGAAAGGCAGAAAGCTTTCTTTTGGAATATATCAGACAGTACATATTTTTAGAAGCTGCCTAAGGAAGATGATGTCACTGCTTTTGTAAAAAATGCTCTTCTTTGCAACTGACCAATTTGCAGAACAACCCAAAAACTATGAATAAACACAAACCCCCAAACTCAACAGCTGTCCTATTCATATCAGTTGGCTTCCAGCAAGTCTCTTTAGAAATTTCCCCAAAGAAATTAGGGAAAAGGCAATCCTGAAAAAGACTAAACACTATCAGCGTAATTTCTAGAGGGTTTTTTTTGGTGTGTGTGGCTGGGTGACAACAGCCAGAATGTAACTTGTTTTGTGTGATGCATGAGATCACATTCAAAATGTGCTTGTATGATTGTGTGGAGCTGTGTATCCATTTGAACAAAGCAGTGGGTGAGAGGCTGGACATGACCTGGCCATGTGCTCTCACAGCCTGGAAATCCAGTTGTGTCCTGGGCTGCATCCAAAGCACCAGGTGAGGGGGGATTCTGCCCCTCTGCTCTGCTCTGCTGAGACCCCACCTGCAGTGCTGCATGCAGCCCTGGGGTCCCAGCACAGCAAGGACATGGACCTGTTTGAGTGAGTCCAGAGGAGGGTCACCAAGATGATCAGAGGGGTGGAGCACCTCTCCTATGAGAAAAGGCTAAGAGAATTGGGATTGCTCAGCCTGGAAAAGAGAAGACTTCAGGGTGGCTGTCCTGGTTCTGGACAGGGCAGCCTTAATTTTTTTCAGAAATTGGGAGGGAGCATGGCCAGGACCTGGAGGTCATTCTATCCCACCTTACAGTCATTGCCAGGGGTGCCAGGGGAAGGGGACTCTCTTCTGGGGAGAAAGGGTTCCTTCCAGTCTGGCATTGTCTATTGTCAAGGGGTTTCTGTGTGAACCATTTCTTTTCTTGTACCCTCTGTCATTAGTATTGTTGCTGTTCCTGTTTGTTTTCTTACCGTTGCTGTTTCCAGCAAATTGATCTTATCTCAGTTTGTGATCTTTACCTTCTGTGCCTCCAATTCTCAACTCTATCCTGCTGCAGGTGGAGAGGAAAAGCTGGGGAGCAGGAGAGAGCACCATGTGGCTTTGGAGAGTCTTGGTGGGGGCACTAAACTAGGGACTACTATTCCTAAACCATGACAGTGATCCAACTGAGGCCTTCCAGTACCTGAAGGGAACTTCCAGGAAAGAGAGGGCAGGACTATTTAGAAGACCATATAGTAAGAAGACAAGGGGGAATGAGTTCAAATTGAAAGAGAGGAGGTTTAGATTAGGTATTAGGAAGAAATTCTTTACCATGAGGGTGGTGAGACACTGAAACAGGTTGCCCAGGGAAGTGGTGGGTGGCCCATCCCTGGACATATTCAAGGACAGACTGGATGGAGCTCTGAGCAACCTGGTCCAGTGGAAGGTGTCCCTGCCTATGGCAGGGGAGTTGGAACTGGATGAACTTTAAGGTCCCCTTCCAACCCAAACCATTCTATGATTCTATGAAAGTTTGTTCAGCAGACTTATCTCACATGGGCTGAGAGATAAGCCACTCAGTCTGGGTCTAAGAGTGCACAGTGGCTCCTGGACAGTTTCTGGCTGCCTATTGCTATGGGGAATAGGGACACACAAAGGGAAGAAGATCAGTCCTACATCAGACAACTGCAGCCAAGTAAGAGCAGATTTCATGGGAAGGCAACCTTACAGCCCACCCATGGGGCAGCAACTGGGAATCACTGGCAAACATGCATTCCCAAGCTGAAAAAATAATTAACCACCTAGGTTCTTTTAATTAAGATCTTGACTTATCCACCACCCCAGGATATGCAGATGTTTGGCTGCTGGGATGTATCAACACACCTGAGCACTGGAGGCAATTTGTGTCTTGGTTTCACAGCAGGCAGCAGAGAGGGGCTCCCATCCTGTAATACCTGCACACCCCATCTTATTGCATTGGCCATGTCTATGAATGGGAGAGTTTGTTATTAATAACACCTCTGCTGCTTTGGTGGAGATTTTCATATGCAAATTTCAGCATATCAAAGGTCTTTCACTGTTCTGGCATCCTCGCATCAGCTAAGTGCCAAAGCAGCGTGCAGAGTTTTACACTTACGTAAGGAGATAAAGTTTTTGCCTCAAGGATATGATGTTCCAAAGACAGAGAGAACATGATGGGAAATGACAAGGAGCAGTAGAGAAGACAGAGTGGGGAAAAGAAAACAAAAGAGACAAATAGAGAAGGGAAAGGGCACAATACTGTCATAGGAGGGCAAGCCTCCATTTTTTCATTTCAACATGTAAGATGCTTTCTCTGGTTATCTATCTTTACGATCTTTTAAGTTATTTTTCTTGATCATCCTCTTCTCATCCTCCTAGGACCATGTTTTCTGTACTCTGCCCAATAATCAGTGGGTCTCATATAGAGGATGATGCTACTGTGTAAATGCAACTGCTAGAGCCCAGTCCCTAAAGAGTAAGAATAGCTCAGCACTGGAAAAGAGATTAATGGCAGAAACTGCACATGACTGTAAACAAATTTATCCCTTCAGTTTATCCCTCCTCTTCTTTGGTTTCTGTTACTTGGGCCTGTGAGATGCAGCATCTCTGACTAGAAGATATCTATTCAATTCAATGCCTTCAGCTTGAACTAATAACCCTGCCACCATCACAGCACCTGGATTGTCTCTGACACATTTATGTTCATGAAGAATAAAATCACTTATTTTATAGCACACATTAAAAAAATCCTTTTTGTTTGATCCATGATTTTTTCAAATTCATTTTGGTTGTTCTTCTCAGAAATGAGACCTAGGAGATAATAGTAACAGATTAAACAATAAGGTGGGTGTCTCCCCTTTCTGTCCTGCACTGCCTCCAGTATTGGTGGCTCTGGAAAATTTTAATTTGTTCTGCAACCAACTCAAGTTATCTAGTACTGATGATTATAAACCTATAATAAATTTGTTACTGAATTCCCTCTTCACCCCTTGACACAGGCAGCTCTGTTCAGATTGCTTTTGGATTTAATTGTTCTTTTCTAATTTGGGGTACTTGTGCTGTCAGGTCAAGATTCTGCTCTGATCAATGAAAGAAAAAATGCCCTGAAATGGAATAGTTTATTAAAAGGTAACTATAATACAACTAAAAGCTAAAACTTCCATGCCAAAATAATAAACCCTTGAAAACTAGTGTTACAATGGAAAGCCTGACACATTTTTGTTCCTGAGGAACAAAACCACCTATTTTATAGTGCACTTTAAAAAAAATCTTTCGAATTCATTTTGTTTGTCTTTCTCAGAAATGAGACCTAGGAGATAATAGTAGCAGATGAAAATGTAAAAAAATCTCGATGTATTAATTTTAAGCGCATACTTATGTTTGGTAAGTTATTCTGAGAGCTTTACTTTCCATATTGCAGTGTCTCAGTGAAATTGTTTTCTGTAATTGTAATTCCGTACAGACAGCTTCCAGCATGTCAAAGCAACAGAGTCATGACAATGTCATACAGAAACTTCAACACTGTGCATCAAATCAAACTCACAGCATATATTCAACAGGGTGGCCATGGTCATCTGCTCACAGCAATGTATTAATGCAGTAACAGCAGAGCTTTGATTTGGAGTAAATATACATCATTAGCACATTGCATTAACACCGCAGTATGGATACTATTCTTGTATATTCCTTCTTAATATGATGGACATTAACTGGAGTTTTCTCGATTCCCTGCAAAGAGGATCAATCTCGTATGGAGTTATGCTGTCAGACAAAGCCAGTGCCAGCAACCCCCAGCCAGGTGCTCGGGCAACCTGCTGCCTTGCACTGTCATCTTGATGGCACCACACGGTTCAGCGGGGAATGCTGAGCCCCCTCACCCCTAAGTCACACCGAGAGGTTCGGGACGGTGCGTCTCTGGGCGGGACGGGATGACATGGAATGAGAAAGGGTGAGCCGGGATGGCAGCAGCCCGGTGGGGCCGGACGCAGAAGGTGCAGACCGGGCTGTCTGCAGGGCTGTTCTCTGCGCGACAGGCGGGATGAAAAGGTGCCGGGGAGGAGAGAGGGAAGGATGCTCGTCCCGCCCCGGAGAGCGGGCCAGGCGCGAACCCCCCTCTAACCTTACCTGCGCCGTAAGCCTTTGTTCCTCCGGCTGCCGCGCCGGCAGCGCCCCGGCCGCCCGGCC